>OX439486.1:21345038-21489238 GCA_949320155.1 Melangyna quadrimaculata
AAAGAAACTTCTTAAAAAACCTGATGGTCTTCGAAAAATTTTCAAATATACTGGATTTATACTCTTTCACCACAGAAAATTAAAAGTCCTTGTCAAAATTTATGGTATTTATTTAAGAAATGCGTAAGACATTAAAACGAAGATCTCCACCAAAATTCAGCTCTTTCGGAGTTATATTTGAAGTGAAATTCTAGTTTTATCGAAATATTTGAACAAAAATGTTTTATTTTGTTTGATTTTGAACCTGTTTGATTGGGTTCAAACGGTTATAACTGTCTATTTAAACATAGCTTTGGCAAGTTTAATACCTTTTTTGAAACTACAGAAAAATTGGCAATTTTTGAAATACGAAACCTGTATTGAGCCATACGAATTTTATTCAGGGGGCTCATCAGAAGATTGTGGTCAAAAATTAATTTTGGCAAAGTTCAATACTAACTAATGATTTGTAGGCAAATGGTGACGCCAATTAAAAATATTTTACTCAGTAAAGTTAGTGAAACTATAAGTGAATTTTTAAATGCAAAATTTGTAAAGAACAAAAACCAATTATGGACAGGGTGAGCAAAAAACTGGTTCAAAGTTTGATTTTTTTCAAATTTCAAAAAATAGCCGTTACTCGAGAACTGCTATGATTTCGGCGTATAGAAAAGTTACCAAATTCTGAAAGGCCATGGCCTGGCCTTTCATCAGTTTTGGTTTGGACCATTGTTAATGGGACACCCTGTATATTATATAACAGCGCGAGACACTGAAAGTGCCCAAAGAAAGCTGAATCAAGTCATGCGAAGGACAAACCACTGGATGGAGGAACACGGGCTGTCTCTGGCCACTGAAAAAACTGAAGTGTTGCTCCTAACAAGAAGAAGAATTCCCACGATAACCGACTTCCACATCGACACCGAAGTCATAAAGAGCAAAAATGTGGTAAAATATCTGGGAATAAGACTCGACACAAAGTTGAATTACTGGGAACAGATACGGTCTGCCACGGAACGCGCTTCAAAAACCACAGCAGCCATGTCCAGACTGATGGCAAACGTTGGAGGCCCGATAGCAAGTAAAAGAAGACTCCTTATGTCTACAACGCACTCAATCCTTCTTTACGGAAGCAAAATATGGGCAGATGCTCTTCAACAAGAGAAGTAACGGAAGCAGATGGCGGCAGTCCAAAGACTAGGTGCTCTGCGTGTAGCTAGCTCCTACCGCACGGTGTCGGAGCCTGCCGCTCTTGTGATAGCAGGAGTGACCCCAATAGATCTTTTGGCAGCGCAACGAAAATACGTCTACGAGAGTAAAGCGGAAATCGGAGTGCAAGCGGCGATCACAGAAGCAAAAACGGTTACAGAACATAAATGGCAAGAGCGATGGGAGACAGAAAGCAGAGGGCGCTGGACTGCGAGGCTCATCGGAAACATAACGGTATGGAGTAAACGAAAGCATGGTGAAGTGAACTATTACGTCACCCAGTTCCTCACCGGACACGGGTACTTTAACGCTTTCCTGTTTAAGATAGGCAAAACAAGAAGCCCCTCCTGCCAGTATGGAGACACAAATACAGACGACGTCTATCACACTGTCTTTGAGTGTAGCAGATGGGAAACTCTCCGCCAAGACCTACAGAGAGACATCGGCGTACTAAGCCCGGAAAATATCATCCCGAAGATGCTGGAAAACGAAGAGCGATGGCAGCAAATAAGTGCATACCTGACTCAGATCCTGAAAACTAAAAAAAGAGAAGAGCCAGTTCCCTAACGGACAGAACCCGCTACTTAAACAGGACCCCATTGAAACATTAAAGTCAACAAGATGCTACAGAGCTATTAAAACTGGCACAAAATAAGCAGACATAAAGAACATATTCTCAGAAGAAAAATAAAAAGAGAAGAAGAAAATTATCGGGAAACAGTTGAACCCGTAAGATGAACCCGTAAGTGGAGGGGAAGCTTATTCCAGCAAATTCCAGCACATTCCAGGACTTTAGAAGATTCTAGTAGATTTTTCTCGGATATAAATACAGGGCCACCAGTCCGAAGACCTCAGTTTTGATTTTGAAAGTGAACGAATAAACATCGGTGTAAAATAGTGAATTGTGCTTGTTATAATAAAAGTATTGGAGGTAAAGTATTTGAAGTGAAATAAAGGTGTTTTATTTTTGTAAAGTAATTGTTGTTCAGTTTGAATAAAAAGAAATAAGTTTTATTAGCGAATCCTTGGCAAAATATTACAATACATTACTTTTTTAGATCAAAAATTATGTATACTTTTATTCTTGATCCACTACACCAGTACTTTCCCAACAACGTATCTTAGGAGGAAACTAAACTAAACTATTTTAATCAAATCTAAGTATTTTATAGGTATACATATATATATTATTTTTGTTACAAGTAACTTTTATTCTTAAGTTTATTATTTAATAACTTAATAATTGTACATAATTGAGCTTTAAGAATTACTTTTTCATAAATTTGAACATGTACAGAATTTTGTAATTTAAATTATTGATACACTAAAACATTTAAATCTTTATGTGCCTTTGTAAATTTAATACTTTTTTTTTTAAATAAATGGAATGAAAATACTATACCGAGAAATTATTTCTAAGATTTCTATTAAATAAGATTTTAAAACATTTAGAATGAAAGTATTATCTGAAATTGCCTTTTGGACATGAAGGGCTTTCTCGGATCTATCAATCTTTGTTCCTTCTGCTTTTATTTTATTGTCATAGTTTTAGTAGATCATCTAAACAAAAAAAAAAAAAAAAACAATTTATTTTCGGCCGAGATTTTGTTTTGGTTGATTGAATTCTGAGTCTGAGTCTTAAATTAAGTCGTCAATCATCAATTTTAATATAGAGAAATATTTCAACAAAATTTCATATGGGACACGTTAAAAAAAAATCGACTGAAATTTTTCAAACGTGTTTTATATGAACTTTTTTAAAAATATTTATCTGTATTAAAAATGATTATAATGATCAATAAGAGTACTTAAATTAAGACTGAGAGCCATTTCAATCCACCAAATCAAGATGGTGGTTTGGACATAGCAGTGTTTTATAACTAGCACTTACAAGTATTTTGTATGTTGTTGTTGTTGTTTATTTCATATACGAGCTTAAAAGCTTAACAGATTACATTGTAAGTTGGTTAATAAATAATAATACAACAAAATTATAAATAAACTTAAAATAAATATTAAAAATTAAATAGGTAGTGTAAATATGTAAATGAACTTAAAAATAAACAACAAATTTTTAAGGTCTTAAAAATAAATAATATAATACATTCTTAAATTTATCTCTAGAGAGAATTAAGTCAATATGATCATACACATTATTGAACTCCCTGACTGACCTTGTAACAGATTCATTTAAACCGTAGTTCGTACTATGCTTTGCCTCAGAAAGAAGATGTCTTTCCCTCAATGGCCTCATTGGAGCATATATACATATTAAGGAAAGTAAAGTAGGACACTTAATGTGGTAACAACGAATATCACGCACAAAAACTATATCATGAATTGTTCTCCTGGATTTGAGAGATTGCAAGCCTAAAAGACTTTGTCTTGCTTGTGAACATGGTGAAAAATTCCAACGCATTTTAAAAAACACATATTTTGTAAAACGGTTCTGAACTCTCTGAATTCTATGTGAATATAATTGTTGAGAAGGGTTCCATATGACGTCCGCGTACTCAAGATTGGGACTTACTAAAGCAGAAAATAAAGAAACAAGTGTATATGGGTCGGAAAACTCGATGGAGTTTCTTTTAATGAACCCCAACATTGAATTTGCCTTAGCAACAATTGCATCAATATGAAGGGAAAATGAAAATTTTGTGTCAAAAAGAACACCTAGATCCTTAACTTTTGATGTTCTTTGAAGAGGACTGCTATCCAGAGAATACGGAAATTCCAACGTAAAACGTTTGCGAGAGAGGGAAATAATAAAGCATTTTTTTGATATTAAGGTTTAAGCAGTTTGACTTATACCAGTGAGCCAAATTATCAAGATCTTTTTGAAGTTTAAGGCAGTCATCAATAGATGTTATCTTTAAAAATAGTTTAAGATCGTCAGCATAAATGAGGCACTTGCTAAAGGTGATATTATTGATAATATCATCAATAAACATAATGAAAAGCAATGGGCCAAGGTGACTCCCACCCGAACACCCGAAGTACATTTAATTGACCTTGAAGTAAAATCCTCTATTTTTACTTTTTGGACCCTTCCAATTAAATATAAAGATATCCATTTTAGTAAGCTTGAATGAATTCCGAAAGCATCAAGCTTAAGAAGCAAAATGTTGTGGTTAACCGAATCAAAAGCTTTACCAAAATCTGTATAAATAGCATCTACTTGGCTTTTTTTTCGATAGCATCCACAACAAATGTCGAGAAGCATCACAGGTTGGAAACAGTTGACCTTCCCGAAATAAATCCATGTTGACATTCATTTAAATGTTCTTTCACAAGAAGATCAAGTTTATTTTTCACTAGACTTTCAAAAAGTTTTGGAATTGCGGATAACTTGCAGATACCTCTATAATTTTCTATATTGTTTTTTGATCCCGATTTAAAGATGGGGATTAAGAAGGAAGATTTCCACTCATCCAAAAATATACCAGATGAGAGTGATAATTCAAATATAGTAAACAACGGTGAACAAAGAGACTCAGAACATCTTTTAAGAATTAAAGCAGGAATTCCGTCTACACCAGGATTAGAATTTGGTTTAAGAGAGTTAAGTGCGTTTAAGACATCAGAATATTCTAAATGTATAGATCCAATATCTACCTTAGGGACATTCCCTGATGGAGAAAAGGTGGAGTTAAAATCTGAATAAACAGACTCAAAAAACTGAGCAAAGAGTTCTAAAGTTTTGATAACATCAGTGGATTCATTACCTTTGAAATTCATATAGTTTGGGATTCCAATAGACTTCCGTTTTGAGTTTATAAAAGACCAAAAACGTTTGGGATCACTCTTCAAGTCAAGCTCAGTATTCAAAATATAATTTCTGTGCGTGAATTTACTAAGGACAATAAAATCCTTACGTAATTTACAAAAGTAATTTTTATCAACCGAATTATTCGTATTCAAAATATAATTTCTGTGCGTGAATTTACTAAGGACAATAAAATCCTTACGAATTATTCGTTCTTTTAAACTTAGCAAAAGATTTATTTTTTAAGATTTTTGAGATGAGCCAATTTCTTATTATACCATGGAGGTTTGGACACATTCTTTTTGGTTTTATGTGGCACAAATAAAATAAAAGCATTATATAAGATACCGATGAAATGATCGAAGGTGTTCTTCAAGTTTAAATTATAAAATTCAATTTTCCAGTCAACGGTTTCAAGATAATTATTGAGTTCAATAAAATTTGTTTTTGAAAAATTAAATGAATTGGTATAGTGATTAACATTTTTTAAATAACTGTATACATGAAGTTCAATAAATAATTCTTTATGATGAATCGAGTTATTTAACAAAGAAAATGGAATAATTTCACTCACATAAGCATTAGATTCATCCTGAGGAATAAATACTAAATCCAGAATTTTGTACAAACTATTTACAACTGTATTAACTTGATATAAATTAAGAGCAACCAAGTGATCAATGAAAGTTATATCAGTATCTCTTTTTAGATTACTAGGTATAAGCATATATTCAGAATCAGAATACGACCAATTAACATCACTTAAATTAAAATTGCCTATTACACACAATTTTTGCAAATCGTTATTCAAGTTGTTAACATAATCAATGTTAGCCAAGTGCTTTTCGTATATATCAACATTACTTTTAGGCGGAATATAACTTACAATAAAATATATAAAAATACCTGGTACAAGATTAATTAAAACGCAAATTTCATTTTCATATGGGACACGTTTAAAAAAAAATCGACTGATATTTTTCAAACGTGTTTTATATAAATTTTTTTAAAAATATTTATCTGTATTAAAAATGATTATAATGATCAATAAGAGTATTTAAATTAAGACTGAGAGCCGTTTCAATCCACCAAATCAAGATAGTGATTTGGACATAACAGCGTTTTATAACTAGCATTTACAAGTATTTTATATGACTTTTTCTTGATAATTAAAGTAAATTGCTCAACAGCGAAAACTAGAAAATTAAGTTATGCATTTAAAGTGAATTAATTTTTAAAATAAATTACTTACAATCTTAAAAATTTGTTTGCAATCCAAAAGAGTACTAAATGTGTTTCAATGAATATAATCCTTAACCTTTATCTATATTTTACAGGAGCCCACCATGCACTGAAATGGAACGTGGAAGCTTTTCCCATTGTGTCGGACAATTAAATGCCCACGACAAGAAGATGCACCAAACACCGTTACAGTATCACCTTTTTTGAGTTGCTCAGATGAGTATTAGTAACTATCCTCAGGGAAATTCATTTTCATGAGTAGACAAGCTTTAAATTTCCTTTTATACAGTATATGAACGTGATGGTGGAACTGGAGGTGGACGCTGCTATGGGAAACCATAAATGCATTATAGAGTTAATGTTAACTCATAGATATTGTACTTACTTAATCTTATACGAAGGGCTACATCTTATTATACTTATACGACTTATACAATAATCCTTTAAGTCAAATTTTTCATTTCGAACTGGTAGTTTTTTTTTGCATATTCTCCTTTCAAGTAAATTGGCACTTTGTAAAATCGAAATTGATTTGATATTCACTAGAAATAAAAAAAAATATTAGTGACTCTTTTTTATTAAAACTTTTTTCTTTAACTTACCGTATTATTGATGCAGTTTCCAAATTCGGACTGCCCGGACTAAGATTCACGAAAATGTTTTCTCTTTCAGTTTACCTTGACGAGCTCGATGTTTCTTGACAACATACGATGACCGTGGACCGGCGTTATTGTTTGTCACAGAGAAACTGGCGTTATCGTTAAGTGGGGATGCCGTTCAAATGGTCAGGTGAGTGCGAGAAAAGTTTTCAGGAACTCAAGCTAAGTTTGTGTAATGCTCCTGTGCTGACCTATCCGACTCCTGGAAAACCTTTCATCATCGACGCTGGAATTGGAGCTGTACTGTCGCAAGTTCCGATCCCTGGTTTCCGATCTTTAGACTGCCTTTTTTTACCTCTGCGATAAATATCGAATTTTATGGTGTTTTATTAAACTTTCAAGTTCATAAACTGATCAAGTGTACAATTTAAAAACTATTCTGTTGTATTTTTCATTCGCACCCAAGTGATACTTGTTGTTTTAATAATTAAAAATCAATTCATTTGCGAAAAAAATTCTAAAAATAAAAGTTTCTGTGCATATTGATTGAGTGATACTTCAACATAAACATTATACTGTCTCTGTTGCGCTTTACCAAAATTACAATTTGCAATTTTTATTGTTATGTTCAATCTCTCAAATTCATTACACCCGTTAATTGCATGCTATTTCCTTCTCGCTGGGTGAGTGAAACATTTTTAGTGTATGATCTGCCTATGAAGCATAATTGGATCTACATTGTATCCCAATTTCTGCCTTCCATTTTCATACTGCAACGATTCAACCGGAGTGCCTACGCAGCTACTGCCAGCGCAAAAATCATCTTTTACCTCATCCAATGTTGCTGATTGTGACTGAATTGCAAATGCTTAACCTCATCTCTAAACAACTAACTTTTTCTACATTTGCTATCAGTCTTACCTTCTAGGTGAGTTCTTTTTAGTAGTGTTCTGCCAAGCAATCCACCTTTTGATACTACACCACAATTTGCTTGGATTTTGTTTATTTACATAATTGCATCATCATAACAATCCGCCTTCATTACGTCAACTGTCAACTAAACTGTCATCTATCAACTTCCAACAAAATAAACTTTATCCTAAATCCGCCATTCCGGTTTGTGTATAGGATAAGGAAATATCAATATTTTCCAGTACACTTAGAACGAACATTATTGTTTGATTTTTGTTTTCATTTTTTTTTTGTTTAAAAAACAAAAAAAAAAAAAAAACTGCAATTGTTTTTTACTCGTTTGAGATTTAACGATTAAGAAATGGATAAAGTATCACATTGCGGCAATGATGACTGCACCCTAAATGAAAATACTAATGATTGGGTACCTTGTAGGGGTATTTGTGGTAAAGTTTTCCACCCTGTTTGTACTGGCTTAAGCAAAAGAGAATAATGAATCCACCACAAGGAGTCTTGAAAATCATCACTACATCTTTACAAAACAACTCTCTAACATTGAAAATCTATCCAAACAAGCCCTCAACAAATTTTCAGAATGTGTTGAGGATATTAATTTGGTTCCAAACCACCTAAACACCCAATTTATAAAAATTAAGAACGCTATTGCTGCCATAAATCCTTTGCAAGAATTATCAACAAATATCGAAGCAATAAACTCGATGCGAGACACTTTGTCAATGGTTGAAACAACTTTGAATAAGCAAACAAATGCTGTAAAATAAATCGGCCTAGACTATACAAATACGCACGATAAAATCATCAGTGATTCGTTAGCGCTTGCTGATGTGTTAATAAGGGAATCCACTGCCACCCGTATTGCAATATCCAATATATCAGAAGAATTGAAACGCTCACCTAACCAAAATAGCTTGACTCAACACCTGTCTATCAATAACAACAACAAATCACTCCACATAGAGTTTCAAGACCTGGACACCTCCTTCGAGCATACTAACATCAACAATAAGTCTCTATCTTCACCAACACTATTGCCAACTGTTACTTTACAACCATCATCCAACTGTACAATCTCATCAACTTCGAAAAACATCCAAAAAAACGATTCGCTTACTACTGAACTGCAAGACCTGAATACTTTCGCTGAAAATGCCATTATTAGCTCTTCTACTACAAAATTTGGGACACTATGGACAGACCTTGAATGGGCAAACCGTCTTATGCGTTTGAGACATTCGAATGCAAAATCCTCATCGTATTTATTTCTGAAATGCGCTTCTAAGGCACCGAGCATATCTTGGATAAAAACTTTATTCAACAAGAAATACGGTATTTCAGATGTCCCTATTCAACCTTTATCAAAAAAGTTACGATCCTTCAAAGTTGAGATACCAACTAAGTACGAATGGCTCTTTTTACAACCTTTCAACAAGGTTCCTAAGTTTGATGGCATAACAATCTATCCATGGATTAATAAATCTTTTTTTGATTCTAGATTTAAGTCTAGTTCTAAGTCTGATTCTCGCTCTCATAACTATTATCCTTCCACTAGTAATAGTAACGAAAAACGACCACCTCCTGTCCTAACTGGCCCTACTTTAGATCCTAATAAACTCAAAAAAAGTAGAGTTTCTGTCCCGACTACAGCTCCTAGAAAAGCAAAACATTCTGGTGATTCTTTCATTTTGTCCCAAAGCTCAAATCCATCTATACCCAATCGATCTCCTGTACCACAATATCCAAACTTCATCCATTCTCATACTCTTAACCCACCACATAATCTAACAACTCCAAATACTCCTAATAGTTGTAACTCTCCTAAAACCTCACATAATTTCCTTGATCCTTTATTTCCACCGTCGGTCAAAATAACAACAAAATTCGCTGACCTAAACGACAAAGGGCGCTATGTTATAGCTCGCCTTAGAAATCCCCGTATTTATGCGAACGTGCGTTTGTATCTAGCATACCTTCACGATAAACACGATTCTATCTGTGTCGATGGCGTAACAAGAACTATCGTAATGGTATCCATACATCAAGAAGGTCTTCCGACTAATATGTTTGATCTCTTAAAAATATTTACCCAATATCATAAGATTATATCTAATCTCACTCCATCCGATGTTGAAAACGATCTTTCCGCCTATGCCACGTATGTTAATTCTATGCAGCTTTTGCAATTTAAGACAAAATACGTTAATACCCCTTTCGTTCCTAACAATCGTTTTTAAGACCAGCCGAAAACCCAATTCTTATCTTTTTACTACCAAAATGTTAGGGGACTACGCACTAAAAGTTCAAATATTTACTTAAACTCCCAAAAACTTCCTTTTGACGTTTACGCTCCTACAGAAACAAACCTTACACCAGATTTTCATAACAATGAATTATTTAATTCCGACTTCAATGTATTCCGTAAGGATGTTTTAGTCTCAAATGCAAGTCCTATCATTGATCCGCTTGGAAGCTCCTCCTCCGGACGTGGTGTTTTATTGGCATTTCACTCTAGTCTTGATTCTTCACTGGTTATTATTCCAAACACAGCTAACCTTGAACTTATATGCGTAAAAGTCTGTGTATCCAAGCGTTCCCTCTACATTTTGTGCTGTTACATCCCACCCTCCCAGCCAACTACTGAATACCTGCTTCTAGTTGATGCAGTTGATCATGTTGTTGATATTTCTAATCCCGAAGATGATATAATAATCGTGGGTGACTTCAATCTTCCACGATTAATTTGGGAAGTATCTGATGATGAGCTTTATTTCATTTCGTCCAACGCCAGCTCGGAAAAAGAGATTCTTTTCACTGACCGCCTACTTTCTTCTAATCTCGCCCAAATGAGTGGTGTAAAAAACTGCTTACACAGACAGTTAGATCTGATTTTCTCATCTGATGCTCATAATACCGAAGTCATCCAAAGTCACCATATCCTTTCAAAGATCGACAGTTATCACCCTCCAATTTCCCTAACCTTTGCTTTTGAATGCGATTATATCCAACCATACTCCCTTACGTCACAATCTTTTAACTTTTTCTTTAACTTTCGCAAAGCAAACTTCGATAAACTTAATGATCTTATTGGGAACATTAACTTTGATTTCATAACCAACGACTCTAACATCGACGTTAAGATTGCCACCTTTTATGAACAGATCCAAATTTGCTGTTCTCAATCTATCCCTCTGCTGCCTCAGAAGAATCTTACTACTTCCCCTTCGTGGTACACCAAGGAACTTCGCTCTCTCAGAAATATGAGGAATAAGCTCTGGAAAAAATATCTCAACTCGGAGTCTATTCATGATTTTAACAATTATGTCTCAGTTTATAACAACTTTTCCAACTTGAGTGAGTCCTTATACGCCAGTTATATTATTCAAACTCAATCTGATTTAATTTCAAATCCTAAACACTTCTTTCAATTTATAAATTCAAAAAGAAAGTCTGATGGTTATCCTTCGACACTAAAATACAACAATTGCTCATCCTCCGATCCTAAATATATGTCTAACCTTTTTGCTGATTTCTTCGGTCAAGCATTTTCTCCTAAAGATACAGAGGTTGATATTAACTATTTCTATCACAAGAACAGATGCTCCCAAGTCCCCCTTACTTCCATAAACATATGCCTGTCTTCAGTTATTAATAAAATCCGCTTGATGAAGAACGACTTTTCATCGGGTCCTGATGGGATTCCTGCTGTTGTTCTTAAAAACTGCACCTCCAGTTTAGCTCAACCACTCACTGATCTCTTCCAACTCTCTATTTCCCAGGGTTTATTCCCAAAAGCATGGAAAGACTCTTTTATTATCCCAATTCATAAAAAAGGATGCAAAAACGATATCTCTAATTATAGACCCATTGCCAAACTTTCCTGCATACCTAAAATGTTCGAGAGCATAGCTTACGATATTTTGCTCCTTGATTGCAAACCACTTGTCTCTCCTAAGCAACATGGCTTTCTTAGCGGTAGATCAACGACCACCAATCTAACTGAGTTCGTATCAGATGTCATTTGCTCCTTAGAATCTGGATATGAAGTCGATGCGATTGCAACAGATTTCAGCAAAGCATTCGACAAAGTCTCCCATAACATCATCATCTTTAAATTGAAACGCTACGGCTTCCCAACTTTACTTATTTCATGGATTCAATCATATTTAAATGATCGTTGATACACAGTTCTTTTTAGATCATGCAGCTCCACCCCTATCTGCCCAACATCAGGGGTTCCCTGATGTCCTCTGATTTTCTTACTGTCTATTAATGATGTGGATCTTATCCTTGAAGGATCTGACCTCCAGATCTACGCTGATGACATGCGTATATCTAAACATATTAAGTGCATGGCCGATGTTCAATTACTTCAAGCTGACCTCAACAATTTCTTTACTTGATGCCAACACAACTTTCTTGAATTGAACGTGAATAAATGCCAGGCTATTACCTATTCCCGAAAACGCCCTCCTTTGCTTCAACGTCAATATTTCATTGAGAATGAACCTGTTGCGTTTGTCACTTCCATTCGTGACCTAGGTGTTATATGCGACAGCCAACTCAATTTTCGGGCTCACTATGATAATATTATCAATAGAGCTAACTCAACTCTAGGTTTCGTAAAACGTTGGTCGAAAGAATTCTCAAATCCTTATGTTACTAAGGCTCTTTATGTCACATTTGTCAGGCGTCTTCTTGAATACGCCTCCGTAGTATGGTCTCCGTACCACCATGTTCACAATCAGCGGATAGAGGCCGTTCAACGTAAATATATTCGCTTTGCCCTACGTGGCCTTTGTTGGGATGACCCATATAATCTACCACCTTACGAAACCCGTCTAAAACTAATAAATTTACAAACTCTAAGTAGACGTCGCGATAATGCCGATATAGTTTTTGTACTCCAGCTTTTGAATGGAGTCATTGATAATGAAAGTCTACTTGATAAATTCAAACCGAATACTCGTAATCGTCAATTGAGAACCACTCCCCTCTTCTTTGTCCCCTTCCATTGCACAGAGTATGGCCAAAATGAACCTATTACCAGAATGATTCGTAAAGTAAATAACTCCAACATTTTTGATTTAAACCTCTCAAAAACCTCTCTCAAACTTGCTCTCCTATCATAACCTTTCTCTTACCCTTTCTATCCCAATCGTTTTCTTCAATTTAGCTTTAAGATCTCAATTGTTATTTAGTCTTAAGATATTATTATTATTACTATAATTATTTTGTTATATACTTGTACTAAGTATCGGCATCGAAACTCCAGAGATGGAGATAGATGACATTGACACTTCTCCGGCTATGGTATTGCCCAATCTGCCAACCGAAAGGAAGGCTCCTTCCATCGACCTCTCCGACATGGAGAGCGTAGACTCTCCTATCAACGTTCTTCTAAGCGAGGAAGAACTTTTAAGATCTTCCTCTGAAGCCGAAGACGCTGACCAAACGGTGCTGGAGGTTGATCTGACCGACTGTGGTAACAATGCTGCAGCTGATTCAGATTAATCTCCAACACTGTATTATGGCTTCGGCCTCCCTTCTTCTCCGTCTGAACACAAACGGGGAAGATATTGTCCTGATCCAGGAACCATGGATTGCTAACTCCAGTGTTCAAGGACTCAGGACTCCGGGCTATTACACGCTGCATGCGCCAGATAAAGGTGAACCTAGATCTTGCATAGTAGCTAAATGTAATACTAATGTATTTTTACTCCCTGAATATAGCGATCGAGATGTAACGGCCGTCAGATTACAAACCGAAAAAGGGTTGTACTGGATAGTGTCCGCCTATCTTGGCCATGACGATCTTGGCCCTCTCCCCAGTGTAAGGCTAAGGAGACTGATCGCTGATGCAGAACGGCAGAATATACGCCTAATTATCGGGTGCGACGCAAACGCGCACCATACAGTATGGGGGAGTTCGGATATTAACGACAGAGGTGAGTCTCTTTTCGATTATATTCTTACTACTAACCTACTTCTAAGTAATGTTGGAAACGTACCAACTTTTGTAACTAGAAATAGACAAGAAGTCTTAGATATCACTCTTGTCTCAGATATGGTTCATCAATCGATATTGGATTGGAAAGTATATTCTGAGCACTCGTTCTCAGACCATAGATACATTCAATTCAGTCTAAATGATGAAACTGAAAAGCCTCCTTCCTTCCGGAACTACCGGAAAACAAATTGGCTCCTATATAGGGAAACTCTTAAAAAGTTAATCAAACCTGACCTTTTTAATCCTCCCCTGAACAAAACTGATCTCGATAATAAAGTCAAAGATCTAACAAATGCACTCAACAAATCAATGATCACTTCCTGTCCTCTAACTAAAATTAGGGGCAAAAAGAAACCTCATTGGTGGAAGCCAGGGCTCGAACCGCTCAGAAAAGAATGTAGGAAACTTTTCAACAGAGCTAAATACACCAGAGAGTGTTTAGATTGGGATATATATAAGAACTCGCTGAAAGTGTATAAAAAACAAATGAGGATAACTAAAAGAACTTCTTGGAGGAACTTCTGTGACAAAATAGAAGATTCTTCAGAAGCATCCAGACTTAGGAAAGTCCTCTCTACCAATCCAGGGATGCCAAGCTCTCTTAAAACAGCAGATGGCTCCTGGGCCAAATCCTGTGAGGAATCACTAAATTTGCTACTTGATACTCACTTCCCAGGTAGCTCACAAATTGTCTCAAATACTGAACTCGCTCAGTCACATGACTTGGTCAATCAAATACCAGGTCTGATTACAAGGGACAAGCTCCAATGGGCTATAGACAGCTTCCAACCTTATAAATCCGCGGGACCAGACGGCATTATACCTGCTGAACTTCAGAGATCCTCAGATATCATAATTCCTTTGCTGGAAACTATACTGATCGGTTGTCTGAATTTCATTCATATTCCTTCAGTATGGAGAGAGGTGAAAGTTGTCTTCATACCCAAAGCTGGAAAATACTCCCAAATTAATACAAAAGACCTGAGACCAATTAGCTTATCATCATTCATTCTTAAAACTTTCGAACGTCTGATTGATATCCACCTGCGTGACACTATAGAGCTTAACCTTATCTCTAAAGCACAACACGCTTACTGTAAGGGAAAATCGGTGGAAACTGCTCTTCACACCTTAGTAAGATCTATCGAATACTCCCTGCACCATAAAGAGTACACGCTTGCGGCTTTCCTTGATATAGAAGGCGCCTTTAACAACGTCAGCGGCCGTGCAATAGTAGGAGCACTGGAAAATTTGAAGGTGGACGGCCTACTGATTAAGTTGATAGACCATATGTTGGGAAGTAGGGTCATCAACTCTGCATTGGGAGGCTATTCCACTAGAAGATCTGTCACTAGAGGCACACCACAAGGTGGGGTCCTTTCACCACTTCTATGGAACTTGGTCATAAATGACTTACTGACTGTCCTGGAGGGTGAAGGATTCAAAGTGATTGCGTATGCCGATGATGTTGCAATAGCTATATCAGGGAAACACCCCCAGGTTCTTACAGAACTTCTTCAAACCGCTCTTAACAAGCTAATAAAATGGGCAGAACGCTGTGAGCTAGGTGTAAACCCCCGCAAAACAGAACTTGTCCTCTTCACAAGGAAATATAAAATACCACAGATAAATCCTCCAACAATTAATGGTGTTCCACTTTCCTTTTCAGATGAAGCCAAATATTTAGGTCTCATACTGGATAAAAAACTAAGTTGGAAACCTAATATTCAAGAGAGAATTAAAAAAGCCACTGTTGCTTTATTCTCCTGTAAAAAAGCTATAGGTACTAAATGGGGTCTATCCCCTGCCATAACTCACTGGCTCTACACTGCGGTCGTAAGACCGATTCTCACTTATGGGGTAACAATTTGGTGGACTGCTCTAGATAAAGTCACGTACTGTGACCAGCTGAGCAAGGTCCAGAGATCAGCAAGTATGTGCATAAGTGGAGCTCTCCGCTCGACACCATCAGCTGCACTAGACATACTCCTCAGCCTCACACCCCTCGATATATATGGCAAGCAAATGGCTGCGAACACAGCCGTCCGCCTTAAAGCCATTTCTCAATGGACCAACAACTCTATCGGTCATACTAAAATTCTAGACTTATATGAATCTATTCCTTGTCATTCCGACTACACCACATCCAAACTAAATTTCGACAAAAGTTTCCAGGTCACCATACCCTCAAGAGAATCTTGGGACGTTGGGGACCCTCTCAAAGGTGATTCAGTTCATTTTTATACTGATGGGTCGAAAACTGAGGAAGGTGTGGGTGGCGGAGTGTACTCAGACAGACTTAATTTAAGTCTCTCCTTCCGGCTTCCTAACCACTGTAGCGTATTCCAAGCGGAAATTCTGGCAATTAAAGAAGCTCTGTCTTGGCTGAGAGAAAACGTGATATCAACATCGGATATACGCATCTTCTCAGATAGTCAAGCAGCACTTAAATCTCTCAACTCTGTCTCTACCAACTCCGTTACGGCCCAAAACTGTCGATCGTCTCTTGAAGAGATGGCGGAACAGTTTAATATTCACCTTCTTTGGGTGCCGGGCCATAGAGATATTCCGGGAAATTGTAAAGCCGATGAACTTGCCAGAAATGGAACTCTAATGCCCGTTTTGCCTAACAGGTGGAACATAGGTATACCGATCGCTACGTGTAAACTTTTGCTAAAACAAAACTCTGCAAGGAAAGCAAACTCTAGATGGACAAACCTTACTACATGTCTGGCCACAAAAGAAATCTGGCCATCGCTAGACCCTAGGCGCTCTAAAAGTTTGCTATCACTTAGCAGATCACAAATTAGCTCCGTAATAGGTGTCATAACAGGACACTACCTTATAGGAAAACATGCCACAAGACTTGGCGTTTTCTCAAATGACTTCTGTAGAAGTTGCATGGACGAAGAGGAGGAGGAAACAATTCCTCACCTCCTCTGCACATGTCCTGCTCTTTCACAGAGGCGCAGACTCCTTCTTGGGGACTACTTTTTCAATGATCCAAGCGATCTAGCTAATACAGACATACACTGTCTCTCTCGCTTCATAAAAAGCTCCGAATGGTTTTCGTAATGAGGATAATCTCCTCATTCCTATCATGTGGTATCACAACGGACCTAATTATGGTCTAAGTGTGTCAGCCGTTTTCCTGACAGCCACTTTAACCTAACCTAACCTAACCTTGTACTAAGTAAATTAAATTCACTTGTGCAAGTCCATGACGGAGAAGAAAAAGTCGTCGCCTACTACAGTAAGGTACTCTCGAGGCCAGAACGCAATTACTGCGTGACCAGAAAGGAACTTCTAGCTTTGATTTTGGTATCAAAGCACTTCCATAAGTACATCTATGGACAGAAGTTCCTTCTTTGAACAGATCATGGTGCGCTTAATTGGCTTCTGAACTTTAAAAATCCCGAAGGTCAAGTAGCTAGGTGGATCGAGAGACTACAGACATACGACTACCAAATTCAACATCAGAAAGGAAAGCTGCACACAAACGCAGATGCATTGTCTCGACGACCGTGTAAACAGGACTGTAAGCATTGCACGCGTCAAGAAGAAAAGGAAACAGTTGCCATCAAGTAAGAGCCGATCCCATTTACGGTTGGAGCAATGAAGAACTGAGAACTGCCCAACAAGAAGACACAGATATAGAGCCCATTCTTGCATGGAAAGAGCACGAAGAAAAACCAGGATGGGGTGAAATCTCCGATAGAAGTCCAGCTCTCAAAGCGTATTGGGCACAGTGGGACTCTCTTCATGTCCAAGAAGGGGTACTAAGGCGTAAATGGGAGTCTGCAGATGGTAAATCGTATGTGATGCAGTTAATCGTGCCCAGGTCAAAGGTTAATGATGTTCTTCGAGAAATGCATGATGGAGCATCTGGAGGTCATTTGGGAGTCAACAAAACGCTGGAAAAGATACGACAACGGTTCTACTGGCTACATGCAAGAGATGATGTCGAAAAGTGGTGCCGAAAATGTGATACTTGTGCTGCTACAAAGGGTCCAGGTAGAAAACTTCAAAGTAAAATGCAGCAGTACAATGTGGACACGCCTTTCGAGAGAATAGCTGTTGATGTCACAGGTCCGTTTCCGGAGACCAACAGTGGAAACCGATACATCCTTCTAGTCATGGATTACTTCAGCAAGTGGCCTGAGGCATTTGCCATCCCAAAGCAAGAAGCCAAAACAGTGGTTGATCAGATTGTATTCAATTGGGTGAGCAGGTTCGGTGTTCCTTTGGAATTGCATTCTGACCAAGGAAGGAACTTCGAATCTAACATCTTCCAGGAGGTTTGCTCTCTCCTTGGTATCAAGAAGACAAGGACAACACCGCTTCATCCACAATCTGACGGCATGGTCGAACGATTCAACAGGACGCTTAAGGAACATCTGTCCAAGGTTGTAGGTGACTGGGATCGCCATATTCCATTGTTTTTGATGGCCTACCGAAGTGCGGTTCATAGCTCAACAGGACATACACCATCGGAGATCCTGTTTGGCACAACAATACGGCTGCCTAGTGAAGTAAAATTTGGATGCCGTACTATGGAACCGGAAAAGCCAGATGAATATGTGGATAACCTCAAAGAAAGACTCAATGACATTCATCAACGGACAAGGAAAACCATAAAAATAGCCAGTGATAGGATGAAAATACGGTACGACGCTCGTGCAACAACGATTGGTTTCCAAGAAGGAGACCTGGTGTGGTTTTACAATCCCCATCGACAAAAAGGATTGTCACCAAAACTTCAACAAAACTGGGAAGGACCATACACCGTTGTGAAGCGAATCAATGATGTGGTTTACCGCATTCAGAGAGGGTTGAGAGGCAAGCTTAAGGTAGTTCACTGTGACCGTTAACGTCGCTATAACGGTGATGACGGGAGTAATGGATTTAATCGGGACGGTCAATCCTAAGGGGGGGGGGGCAATGTGGTGAATATGCCCATTTATGCAAACAACGACATCTTTTATTCTTCTATAACAGTATAAATTAGTAGCGCCATCTTTGAACAAAAGATCAACTAATGTTATCCAATACCTAAACCACACTAATGTTATCTAATACATAAACCACTGAAAACTGCTATAGTTAACTGAACGAAAGCTTTTGAGAGTTTTTGATCTACTTGTGGAGAATTGTGGAGGGGAAGCTTATTCCAGCAAATTCCAGCACATTCCAGGACTTTAGAAGATTCTAGTAGATTTTTCTCGGATATAAATACAGGGCCACCAGTCCGAAGACCTCAGTTTTGATTTTGAAAGTGAACGAATAAACATCGGTGTAAAATAGTGAATTGTGCTTGTTATAATAAAAGTATTGGAGGTAAAGTATTTGAAGTGAAATAAAGGTGTTTTATTTTTGTAAAGTAATTGTTGTTCAGTTTGAATAAAAAGAAATAAGTTTTATTAGCGAATCCTTGGCAAAATATTACAATACATTAATTTTTTAGATCAAAAATTATGTATACTTTTATTCTTGATCCACTACACCAGTACTTTCCCAACAACGTATCTTAGGAGGAAACTAAACTAAACTATTTTAATCAAATCTAAGTATTTTATAGGTATACATATATATATTATTTTTGTTACAAGTAACTTTTATTCTTAAGTTTATTATTTAATAACTTAATAATTGTACATAATTGAGCTTTAAGAATTACTTTTTCATAAATTTGAACATGTACAGAATTTTGTAATTTAAATTATTGATACACTAAAACATTTAAATCTTTATGTGCCTTTGTAAATTTAATACTTTTTTTTTAAATAAATGGAATGAAAATACTATACCGAGAAATTATTTCTAAGATTTCTATTAAATAAGATTTTAAAACATTTAGAATGAAACTATTATCTGAAATTGCCTTTTTGACATGAAGGGCTTTCTCGGATCTATCAATCTTTGTTCCTTCTACTTTTATTTTATTGTCATAGTTTTAGTAGATCATCTAAGCAAAAAAAAAAAAAAAAACAATTTATTTTCGGCCGAGATTTTGTTTTGGTTGATTGAATTCTGAGTCTGAGTCTTAAATTAAGTCGTGGTAGTGAACACTACAATCAATTTTAATATAGAGAAATATTTCAACAAAATTTCATATGGGACACGTTAAAAAAAAATCGACTGAAATTTTTCAAACGTGTTTTATATGAACTTTTTTAAAAATATTTATCTGTATTAAAAATGATTATAATGATCAATAAGAGTACTTAGATTAAGACTGAGAGCCATTTCAATCCACCAAATCAAGATGGTAGTTTGGACATAACAGTGTTTTATAACTAGCACTTACAAGTATTTTGTATGATTTCTTCTTTAAGTTCTTAAAAGTGTTCTTATAAAATGCTGTTATTTCCAAACCGCTATCTTGATTTAGTTGATTGAAATGGATTTGAGTTTTGAATTAGGTCCTGGTAGTAAACACTACAATCGATTTTAATATAGATAAATATTTGAACAAAATTTCATATGGGACACGCTTAAAAAAAAATCGACTGAAATTTTTCAAACGTGTTTTATATGAATTTTTTTAAAAATATTTATCTGTATTAAAAATGATTATAATGATCAATAAGAGTATTTAAATTAAGACTGAGAGCCGTTTCAATCCGCCAAATCAAGATAGTGATTTGGACATAACAGCGTTTTATAACTAGCATTTACAAGTATTTTGTATGACTTTTTCTTGATAAATAAATTAAATTGCTCAACAGCGAAAAGTAGAAAATTGAGTTATGTATTTAAAGTGAATTAATTTTTAAAATAAATTACTTACAATCTTAAAAATTTGTTTGCAATCCATAAGAGTACTAAATGTCTTTCAATGAATATAATCCTTAACCTTTATCTATATTTTACAGGAGCCCACCATGCACTGAAATGGAACGTGGAAGCTTTGCCCATTGTGTCGGACAATTAAATGCCCACGACAAGAAGATGCACAAAACACCGTTACAGTATCACCTTTTTTGAGTTGCTCAGATGAGTATTAGTAACTATCCTCAGGGAAATTCATTTTCATGAGTAGACAAGCATTACATTTCCAGTTATACAGTATATGAACGTGATGGTGGAACTGGAGGTAGACGCTGCTATGGGAAACCATAAATGCATTATAGAGTTAATGCTAACTCATAGATATTGTACTTACTTAATCTTATACGAAGGGCTACATCTTATTATACTTATACAATAATCCTTCAAGTCAAATTTTTCATTTAGAACTGGTAGTTTTTTTTTGCATATTCTCCTTTCAGCTAAATTGGCACTTTTTAAAATCGAAATTGATTTGATATTCACTAGAAATAAAAAAAAATATTAGTGGCTCTTTTTTATTAAAACTTTTTTTTTAACTTACCGTATTATTGATGCAGTTTGCCAATTTGGACTGCCCGGACTAAGATTCACGAAAATGTTTCCTCTTTCAGTTTACCTTGACGAGCTCGATGTTTCTTTTTTAAACGTTCAACTTCCTTGACAACATACGATGACCGTGGACCGGCGTTACTGTTTGTCACAGAGAAACTGGCGTTATCGTCAAGTTTCTTGCATTGTTGGTTGTCCATGAATATTATTGAATATGAGTGGAGCAGGTTTTGTTTGTGTTCCGAAACCACCAAATCCGGTTGTGGGTTGCTTGTTCAAACTCGAGTTGAACAACGAAAAGACTTGGTTGGTCTGGAAGTTGCTGAAACCAGTGGTCGGCGCAACTGCTCCAAACACAGAAGTGTTCCCAAATGCTGGAGCAGGCTTTTGGGCAAATAGTCACCCACCTGCAGTGCTGGTATTGACATTAGTACCAAATCCTCCGAATCCAATATTGACTGTAGACGCTGCCAGACCAAAGTCTGGATTATTTTTTGTTGAAGGTGCCCCAAAGACAGAGGTTTGTTGAACTGAAGCACCAAATCCACCAGGTGCTGCTGTGTTCTGAGCTGCCGGCTGGTCAAATAGGCTGGGAGCAATCAATTCTGAAAAAAAAATGAGAAAATAATTAAAAACTGTATGAGTTTGTTACGTTCATAAGGCCGTGTTTCTAAATTATTAAAGAGAATGTACCTCCAAAATACCTACATATCAAAAACTTGTGACCTGTTCAAGTCAGACGCGTATTTTATTTTCTTGCTTTTATTTTTGCATAATGAATTCTAAGTGCGGACTTTGTAATAAATTAACAAGTAATGTTAATTTTATTTCATGTGATGTTTGTGCTATAAGTATTCATAATGAATGCTCAAAGTTTCAAACAAATGAACTTAAATTTATTAAATCTAATAACAATATATTCTTTCAATGTGATAAGTGCATGAGTAATAATGCTTTGCCTGCTTGCATACAAAAAATAAATGATCTCTCTCTCTACCTACAAGAATGTATAAAAGACTTAAATAAATTCGGTTATTCTTTGGATGATAATGCAAAAAAAAAACTGCCCATTGCTAAACCTAAGTCAAGTGCATTAAATACCAGTAGAAACATTCGTGATACAACTCGTGTGCAAAGAGTTCCAAAGGTCGGTGAACTGTCTGTTCGCACATCTTCGCCTATGAATCGTCTTTCTGCTAACCGTAATGATCGTTCTCCTGCTGGTTGCTCTCTCTTAAGCGCTGCTGGTGCATTAAAAAAATCCAAAGTTAAAATTAAAATTTCATCTTCTGTCCCGAATCTATTATCGGTAAACTCTAATTCTGATAAGAATCTTGATGATTTGCCAAAAGGAAATTCTGGGATTTTAAATGATGTTGCTTTAAATGCTGGGGCTGCCGATGCTGTTGCTAGATCTCTTTCATTATCTACGTGTTTAGATAAGATTGACAAGAGTCAATCTAGTTTACCTGCAGAGATGACTGTGCCGGCTGATGTTGACAATAGTGTGTCTATGATAGGTTCAGTGGATGACTATAAATCGAATGCGAATGGTGAAGCTTATTCTCCTGAAGTTGTTGTTGCTGTTGGTCTAGTGGATGACGATAGATTAGCTGCTAATGATAAAACTTCTTCTGATGGTGGTGAAGTTGTTGTTGCTGTTGCTGCTGCGGGCGTCGTTGATGCTGATTCTGGTGGTGAAAGGGAAAGTTTTGTTGAAGTTGCTCATACTGATAGTGGAAGGGATGGTGTTGTGGTTGCTTATGACGCTGTTGCTGCTACGGGTGTTATTGATGATGCTGTTTCGGAAAAGGGTGGTTTTACTGATGCTGTTCATCCGGAGAGTGGAAGTAAAGGTGTTGTTGTTACTCATGATGGCCAATCACAAACAAGGCCTAAACAAATTGGCGGAACGAATTTCCTTGTGAGGCATAACTTCAAAATTGCAAGAAACCTTAAGTGGTACCATTTAGGGAGTTTTCATTCCTCTACAACAACTGATGAAATAATTGGTTTTATATCTACCAATTTGTGCATTCATCCAACAACAATATTTTGCCATAGACTTGAAAACCGCACTCTTCCTCATCGTAATACCATTAATTTTAAATATGAGACTGCAAAAAAAGTCTTCGACGCATCTTTTTGGCCTATTGGGGTAAAAATTCGTCCATTTGTGTATATTCCAAAAAACCTGCCTGCGGAAATAGTTCAACAAATATCGTAACAATGGAAACTAACTCAGCTTTAAATGTATATTACCATAACGCTAGTGGAATTCGTACTAAGGTAGCTCAACTGTTTAATCTCGCTTGCCATTCTGATTATGACATTATAATCATCACAGAATCTTGGTTATACAGTGGAATTTTATCCACAGAAATATTTGACTGTCGCTTTTACAATGTCTATCGTATTGATCGGTGCAAAACATCACTTGAACGTGGTGGTGGCATAATAATTGCTGTTCGCACTACTCTTTGCAGCGATGAAATTACTCTGCCTATTAAAGATATTGAACAAATCTGCGTTCGTGTTAAGACTGGTTCAAAACATCATCTTTATTTTGTAGTAAGTTATGTTCCTCCAAAAAGTAGTTTAGATTTATATGAAAAGCATATTCAAAATATTGAATTTATAAATTGTAAATGCTCAGTATTGGATAATTTAAGTGTATTTGGTGATTTCAATTTATCAGATATTATTTGGACATGGTCCGAAAATGAAAAAACGCTTATTGCTTGTAATTTAAACAGAGATTTTGAAATTATTTTGATTGATTATATTTACTCATTAGGCCTTTGCCAAGTTAATGCTGTTACTAATTGTTTAATGAAAATATTAGATCTTGTTTTTATTTGCTCTGATGAATTTAACGTAAGTGTTACAGAAGCTCCATTTTCATTACTAAATAATTCTCTTCACCATAAAGAAATTGTTATTGATATTGTTATGTATGATTACCAAAAAATCGAAGCTAATTCAAATGTTAATTCTTTTAATTTTTCAAAAACTAACTTCAATGAACTAGGAAATTTCTTTTCTGGTATTGATTGGAATATTGAACTAAATTCTTTTGACTTAGTACGCAATTATAATCGTTTTTCTGAAATTTTGTTTATGGGCTTTAATCAATTTGTCCCTCGTGTACATGAACGGAAATCTTCGAAACCTTTATGGTATAACAAAAGGCTTTTACACCTTAAAAATATTAAAAATAAAGCATTAGCGAAATTTAAAATAACGGGACACCATACTGATTATATGGTTTTTAGTAACCTTAGACGAGATTTTTTAGTATTAAATAAGTTCCTCTACAGAAATTACATTGTGAATATTGAAAACAACATAAAAAAAAATAGTAAATCGTTTTGGTCTTTCATAAACTCCAAAAGAAAGTCATCTGGAATTCCTCAAAATGTTAGTTTCAATGGAGTCAATTCGTCAAATGTTGATACTCATTTGGAACTTTTTGCTAACTTTTTTGAGTTTGTTTACTGCTCCCCACTAAACACGTTTGTGTCTAATTTGGAAGAAAAGGTTGACATTGGTTCAATGGAATTAAGTTTCGATGAGGTTTTAGTAGCGCTTTGCGCCCTTAAAATAAATAATAGTGGTGGTGCCGATGGAATACCATCAACCATTCTGAAAAACTGCAGTGATTCTCTTTGTTTTCCTCTGTTGAAAATGTTTAACAACTCATTGTCCATGGGGTTCTTTTTACCAGAATGGAAGGAAGCATTTCTTGTTCCTATATTCAAGGCAGGTTCTAAAAATCTAGTAGAAAATTATAGAGGAATCTGCAAGCTCTCAGCCATCCCCAAACTTTTCGAAAGTTTGGTTAAAGATAAAATAGAATTTTTGATAAAGGAATGCTTATCTGAGTCACAACATGGCTTCGTATCTGGTCGGTCTACTGTGACTAATTTGGCGGTATTTTCTTCATATGTTCTAAATGCAATGGAGAATAAATGTCAAGTAGATGCTATTTACAAAGACTTTAGTAAAGCTTTTGATTCGGTAGATCATATTATTTTACTGAAAAAGCTTCAGTATTTTGGTTTTCATTCTGAGATGCTTCAATGGATCTCTTCGTATTTAGAAAACAGAACTCAACGAGTAATTATTGACAACAAAGTTTCGAGAAGTATAAAATGTACCTCCGGCGTTCCGCAAGGGAGTCATCTTGGTCCTTTACTTTTCCTAATATATATTAATGATATAGTTGACATAATACAAAATTGTAATTATCTGCTATATGCCGATGATTTAAAGTTGTACTTTAAAGTTAAAACCATTGAAGATTGTGTAAGAGTTCAACAAGATTTAAACCATATTTCAAGTTGGTGTTCTTTAAATAGTTTGAAACTTAATATTGGAAAATGTAAAGCTATAACATTTTCCAAATCTGCATTTGCTATTAATTTTCCATATAAAGTTGAATCAAATCTTTTGTCTAAAGTGAACAACATCAAAGATCTAGGCGTTATTTTTGACAATACTTTTTCTCCAAAAAAGCATATCGATTATATTGTTGCGAAGGCGAATACCCTAGTCGGTTTCATTAAAAGGAATAGTAAGGATTTTACGGATCCTTATGTCTTACTAACCCTTTACACCTCACTGGTTAGATCAACAATCGAATATGCTGATGTGATTTGGAACCCATGCTATAGAGTTCATTCTGAAAGGATTGAACGGATCCAAAGGCGGTTTACTAAATTTGTGTTTCGTAAAATGCGTTGGAATTTTAGTCCAGACTATAAAGCTAGGTGCCAATTGCTCGGGATGAAATCCCTAGAATCTAGAAGAAAAATCCATGATGTAATGTTTGTGAGAGATATACTTTGCTATCATATAAGAAGTCCGTTTTTGCTTTTTCAGATTTCCATTTATGTACCATCTAGACAGTTAAGAACAAGTTATTTCCTTTTTGAACAACTGCATAGAACGAATTATGGTAAAAATGAACCTATATCACGAGCAATTTCCTCGTTCAATGAAGTATGTGTTATTTTTGATTTGCATTTATCTCGAGATAAATTTAAAATTGAGTTATTGTATAAATTTATATTTTAATTAACATGTATAAATTTTGTAATTGCATCTGTTAAGCAAATCGCTTGTAGATAAATAAATAAAAAAAAAATATCTAAGGAAATATATCTTCCTAGCAAACAAAGTATTAAATATTATAAAAAAATAAACATAAATAATATCCTGAACAGAATATTGTAGGTAGTTTAATTACTTAGTACTTACGGCTGTCTATATTTGGCTTTTTTTCTTTCTCCTTTTTGTGGTCTCCAGCTGATGATTTTCCAAAGCACTGCAAGTATAAATAAAGAAATAATATTAATAAAGACATGTGATTATATTTTGTTTGAAACAAAATCAATTTTTATTAATAAATAAATTATTTTACATGATAGTAAACACAGGTATCCCTTATGGCTGTCACTGGTTAGTGTATACATCCTGTTGTTTTATTTTACCACCAGGTATCGCCATTTTGACTTTTCTAGTTGTCAATAGTGGCTACATAAATCCTTATGCAGTGCATAACTATTCATCTGTTCAGCGGATTCTAATGAATAAGGCTGTAGAAATTCAGGAAAATATTATTGGCCAAACATGACCAAAGAAGTAGAGCGATTTTGCGGCTGAATGTTTGAATTGCAATAAAAACAAATATGAACGCAAGCCAAAGGAGCACACAATTGGAAAGACCCCAATACCAAGTAAAGCGGGCTTAAGTATAGCCATAGACATATTTTATATAGATAACCATATGTATCTAACAAGTATAGATAGATACAGTAAACATGTAAACATTAGAAATATAATAGATAAAAATAATTTAGTAAGGTATTGGAAGAAGTTAAAACACAGATATACCCATACATAGAAGAGGTAATGACAGATAACGAGAATATCTTTTGCATGCCTACAAGTACCCGAGCGTCAAACTTGTCGAGTTGTAGAAGCTGAGTAAGGTCAATGAGTCTCGAGATTAACTCTCCAGATGAGTCCTGAAACCAAAGGGCGCTTCAATTTCCTCGTACCCTTCCTCTCCTTTTCTACACCTCCCTCCCCTCCCTCGACGGTACGGCGTTGACACTGTCCGGCGCTAATACCCCTCCTCTCCTAAATCTTCCACAACGGTACGGCGATGACGCTGTTCGGCTTTCCCTCACCCGATATCATCCTTCTCTCGACAGTACGGCGATGAAGCTGTCTGTCGTTCTCTCCCACTGACGGCACGGCGAAAAAGCTGTCCGGAATCCTGCAACCATTCCTTCCTCTTCAGTATGGCGATGACGCTGTCTGAAATCCTTCCCCCTTCTATATCCTACCCTACCCCTACCTTTCCTATTGGGCTGGATCAATGGTGTTATACGTACCGTGCCGAGGATCAGCCTGGCTGAGGGCCCAATTAAAAATACTAGCTCAGTCGTTAACGGAGTATCCGGATACCTGGCGACCTCCGGATTAACTAGCCTTATCTGTATATGCGAATCTCTGTACAGATGGACCACCCTTTCTTCGCCTCTCGTGGGAACAAAATGAACAAAAACAAACAAAAAAACAAAAGGATAGATAGTTGTGAGACCGGTTCTTCTTCTAAGCCGGGCGGCAGCACGGCGCCAGTGCTGTTTGCCGTTTCTCCTGTGTTGTGTATCAGTGGGGAGGTTGCAGCTAATCGTGATCCCTCATCTGATGCACCTCGCAGCGAGGGAAGTGAAAAGGTAGCTGTACCTAAGTCCAGTAGTAGTGGGGTTGTGAATAATGGTCCCACTACTACTATTGCGAGTGAACCTCGGCAACCGTCCCGAAAGGGAATCCAACCAAGTGCTGCTGTGGTTGTGAAGCATGGCCCTTCCAGTGCTAGGGGGGGTTCTCTTCCGGGTACGGCAAAACGAAAAACACGGTACAGACCATCTAAAAATCTGTATAAGGATAAACGAAATGCTTCGAGGATACTGAAGAGCTCCGATGAGCCCGGAGGTACGTCGCAGCATGACGTTAGAATTGAGTGGGCAAAGCGCATTCTTGCTAATGCACAGACCAGTGGCGACTTTACGTCAAAGCGAGAAAGGTCTATGGAGGGTGCCACACCGGTACCCAAACGGCCCAGAGTGCATAACACCAGCACTCCCCTCAATCCAAATAGCGGACCCGCTAATTCTTATAGCGACATTTTAAAGGTTAAAATCGTGATTGCGGTTATCGACAGGAGCGATATAGATGGCACGATTTCTTCTGATCGGTGGTCGAACTCATCGTTTGTGACGATCAGAGATCTTGTGATCTGTACAAGCTTGCTGTTAGTAGGCTAGGTGAAATCTGGCCAGGTGCGAAACTCGAGGTTGTTGCTAAGGAGGACATCCCATGCAGACCAAGAGCTCGCACATGGATTCCAGCTGAACCTTCCTGCATGGATGATATTCTCCAGGTAATCAAACTCAGCAATCCATCCCTGCCGACTCATAACTGGAAAGTCGCAAAGCTGGAGGAGGCAAGGGGTCTTTATAGGAGCGCGATCGTCGGTTTGGTTTTGAGACGATTACCTTACGAATATATAAAAAAGATGAGGTGATCGTGGAATGCGAGCCTCCACACCCTCTTGAGGCTGAACCTGTGGTTGGGGACCCGGCTGCATCTATTACCTTCCCTAGTTTGGAAGAGGATGCATCCAGGACATCCTCTATTACAGCTCATTCCTCTACACACGTTGACAGTCAGACCAAAATGGAGACTGAAGACTACCTAAACATGGTTCTTCTGAGTGAGGATGAGCTCTTGGGCTCCTGTTCTGACTCGGAAGATGTTAATAAAATGGTGGTGGAGGCTGGTCTGCCTAAATGTAGCCAAAATGCTGCAGTTAGTCCAGATTAACCTCCAACACTCCATTAAGGCTTCGGCCTCTCTTCTTCTCCGTCTATCCAGGGGGAATGAAGATATCGTTCTGATCCAAGAACCATGTATTGTCAAATCCTTGGTTAAGGGACTCGGAACTCCTGGATACTACTTACTGTATGCGTCAGATAAAGGTGAACCTAGATCTTGCATACTCGTTAAAAGTAGCATTAATGTATATTTACTCCCTCATTTCAGCGACAGAGATATAACCGCAGCCAGGCTAAAAACGACAAACGGCATGTACTGGCTAGTGTCAGCTTATCTCGGCCATGACCACCTTGGCCCTCTTCCCAGTAATACACTGGAAAATATAGTCACTGAGGCAGAACGGCAGAAAATCCGCCTAATAATTGGAAGTGACGCTAACGCCCATCATACAGTATGGGGCAGCACTGACATCAATGATAGAGGTGAGTCTCTTTTCGATTATATCTTAAGTACTAACCTTATAGTAAGTAACGTTGGGAACGAACCCACATTTGTTACTAAAAACCGACAAGAGGTACTAGACATAACTCTAGTCTCAGACACTATTCATCAATCTATTATGAATTGGAAAGTTTCAAAAGAACATTCGTTCTCCGAACACAGATACATTCAATTTAGTCTGAATGTTGAAGTTCCCACAACCCGACCAGAATTTCGAAATTTCAGGAAAACTGAATGGTCCAAATACAGGAAAACACTTGATAGTTTAAATAAACCTGAACTTCTAAGTCCTCCCTCTAGTACGACTGAACTTGACACCAAAGTCAATGACCTCACGTTAGCCTTAAATTAGTCAATGGCCATCTCCTGTCCACTTATTCAAATAAGGGGAAATGGAAAACCACATTGGTGGACCTCAGGGCTTGAGCCTCTCAGAAAAAACTGTAGGAAGCTCTTCAATAGAGCAAAAAACACTAGAGCAGTTTCAGACTGGGAATCCTATAAAGAGGCCCTAAAATCATATAAAAAAGAATTGAGGGAATCTAAACGCGCTTCTTGGAGAGCCTTCTGTGGCAGAGTAGAAGAAACCTTGAAGCATCAAGACTTAGAAAAATCCTCTCAACCAGTCCAGCAATGCCCAGCTTTTTGAAAAATGCTGACGGCTCTTGGACAAATACTTGCGAAGAATCACTCAATCTGCTATTAGATACTCATTTTCCAGGTAGCTCCCAAACTTTAAACAGTACTGATCACATTAGATCTAACAATAATCTAACTTTTCCACAAGGTTTGATAACAAGGGAAAAAATTTTGTGGGCTATCAACAGCTTCAAACCTTACAAGTCTCCAGGACCAGACGGCATAATTCCAGCCGAACTTCAAATGAGCTCATGTATAATGCTGCCTATTTTAGAAATAATCTTTAATAGCTGCTTGAACTTGGCTCATATTCCCAGTTCATGGAGAGAAGTAAAAGTTGTTTTTATACCCAAAGCAGGTAAATGCTCCCATGTTAATCCGAAAGATCTCAGACCTATTAGTCTATCATCATTCCTTCTCAAAACTTTTGAACGACTGATTGATATTCACTTACGTACCAGTATTGATACGAGACTCTGGTCTCAGTCTCAACACGTGTACTGCAAAGGGAAATCGGTGGAAACGGCACTACATACTTTGGTACGCACCATCGAATATTCCCTCTACCATAAAGAATATACAATGGTTGCTTTCCTAGATATTTCCTAGATATAGAAAGCGCTTTTTAACAATGTCGACACATCTGCAATCAATCAAATGCTGACAAGCAGGATTATCAATTCAAAACTGGGCGATTTCTCTGCAAAAAGATCAGTCAGTAGAATAACACCACAAGGCGGTATCTTCCCTTCTCTGGAACCTTGTAGTTAACGAACTGCTTACAAGCCTGGAAGCGGAGGGCTACAGAGTGATTGCCTATGCGGACGATGTTGCTATCGCCGTATCAGGTAAGTATCCTATTGTCTTAAAGGATCTCTTACAAAATGCCATAAACAACCTTATAGACTGGGCAGAACGGTGTGGACTGGGTGTCAACCCCCACAAAACTGATCTTGTCCTCTTCTCCAGGAAATATAAAATTCCACACATAGATCCTCCCACCATTAAAGGAATTCAATTAACATTCTCCGACAAAGCTAAATATCTGGGTCTTATTTTAGATAAGAAGTTAAGTTGGAAACCTATATAGAAGAAAGAGTCCGGAAGGCCACAGTAGCACTCTTCTCTTGTAAGAAAACCATTGGAAGTAAATGGGGACTCCAACCCCGTATTACTCACTGGCTATACATCTCGGTAATTAGACCGATTCTAACATATGGGGTGGCAGTATGGTGGACAGCTCTAGATATAGCGGCTAACCGCGATAAACTTAGTAAAGTCCAAAGATCAGCTTGCATGTGTATAAGTGGAGCACTTCGTTCTACTCCCTCCGCGGCACTGGACACTCTTCTTCATCTGACACCCCTCGATATATTTAGTAAACAAACGGCAGCGAGTTCGGCAATCCGTCTTAAAGCCTCTTCACAGTGGACCAATAATGAAATAGGCCACTCAACTATTCTGAACTCATACAGATCACTTCCAAGTATAATTGACTACACCATCCCACAATTCCGTTTCGATAAAAATTTTCAAGTTGCCATACCCTCCCGATCCACATGGGAGGACGTGACATTCTTGGAAGACGACTCGATTCACTTTTATACGGACGGTTCAAAAACCGATGATGGGGTTGGTGGAGGCGTGTACTCAGAAAGATTAAATTTAAGTCTCGCATTTCGTCTTCCAGACCATTGTAGCGTGTTTCAGGCGGAACTTTTGGCGATAAAAGAAGTTTTATCTTGGCTTAAGGAAAACGTGATATTGACTTCTGATATGCGCATCTTCTCAGACAGCCAAGCTGCCATAAAATCTCTCGACTGTGTCTCTACAAACTCTAAAACAGCCCTAAACTGTCGATCATCTTTTATAGAGATGGCGCAGCAGTTCAATATTCTCCTTTGTTGGGTGCCGGACCTTAGGGACATTCCGGGTAATTGTAAAGCTGATGAACTCGCCAAAGTTGGAACAAGACTACCTATTTTACCTGAAAAGGTAGACACCGGTATGCCTATAGCTACATGCAAATTTTTGCTGAAGCAAGATGCTTTAAGGAGAACAAACCTCAGGTGGAACAACTTAACCACTTGCCTGGCGACAAAACAGATCTGGCCTACGCTAAATTTGAGGCGCTCTAAGTGTTTAATACCTTTGAACAGATTGCATATCAGCTCCGTAATTGGTGTCATAACCGGGCCCTGTCTTATAGGCAAGCACGCAAAGCGGCTTGGAGTTTTCGCAAACGATTTTTGTAGGAGCTGTATGGATGAAGAGGAGGAAGAATCTGTTTCTCATCTTCTCTGCACATGCCCTGCACTATCTAAAAGACGTGGGCTCCATCTAGGAGACTTCTTCTTCAATGATCCTAGTGATCTGACAAACATAGACATAAGTAGTCTCGCACGCTTCATTAGAAGCTTCAACTGGTTTTAACGAGCGAGGAGAAAATCTCTCTAGATTCACGTGGTATCACAACGGACCAACTTATGGTCTAAGTGTGTCAGTCCCTTGCTGGCAGCCACTTCAACCTAACCCAACCTATGCCTACAAGTAAAATTATTTATAACCGCCACTCGATTCAACACAAAACCAGTCCTGTGTTGCATTCTCAGAGTAACGCCCAAATAGAGAGGGTACATAGTACAGTCATAGAACTAACGAGACTCCTGGCAGACGAAAATAAAACCAAGGGCAGTGACGAAATTTACAACGCAGTGAAACAATACAATAGTACGATTCATAGTGTCACCGGGAAAAGACCTAACGAATTATTCTTTGAAAGGAATACTCATAGTGAAAATAAAGAACTACTCAAAAACAATCAAAAGAAAGTGATTAAATATCACAATAAAAATAGAGTTAATAAAATAGTTGAAAAGGGTGACAAAGTGTTTGTTAAAACAAAAAACAGGAACAAAAATAAACCTGTCTACAGAGAACTGATCGTTGAAGAAAATAAAGAGAACGTTATTGTAGCAAAAAACAATAAAATATATCATAAATATGACATCCGCCAACGAGTTATCAAAAGTGATAATGTGGTTAGTAAAGCCAATTTACCTTATAAACCACATACAGTGCCAAGTGGTTCAAAATAAGAACAATACCGTAGAAGAAAATAAATTCCTGCGCTTAGAAACTGATCCGGTCTATTTGTTCAATTCAACTAAGTTCTTTTATCATGTAACGAATATAAGTAAGTTATTAGGACCAGTCCCCGATCATTTTGAAGTAGATAAGCTCAATGAGGAGGAAAAATATTTAATACAAAAAATAGACCGTAATATTGAACAGTTAGAAACATATCACAAAACAAAAAGAACTTTAGATTTCATTGGAACCATAGTAAAGTTTATAGTTGGAAATCCAGATGCTAACGATTTGAAAGAAATCAAAACCACACTAAATAACATTATAGAAAATAATAATAAGCAGGTAATAGTTAACGAACACTTTGAGGAATTCTTCAAAAATATCCGTACTTATGAAAATCATAGAGTTCTTATATTAAGAGAAACATTGGAACAAATTAGTAACTTATTAGAAACAATTAATTTTGCTAAAAAAGGAACATTTGTGTCTAAAAGCATTGACATTAAAGATGTAAGAGAAATTGTACAAAATGAGAAAATAGACTTACCCATAATTAATATCTTAGAATATTCGGAAATTCACATGCTGAAATATCAAGATTTATATGTTACAATACTCAAATATCCTATAATATCACACAAATGTAAATTTTTCAAAGTAGTCCCTTTAGAACTCAAACATGGGAAACTAGATTCAAATATTGCACAATGTAAAAACTTTTTAAGAGTAAATGATTGTAAAGAATTTTTGAATACCAATATATGTAAACTTGTAAAAATCAAAGACAATTGTACAACAATGTGTTAGAAAATGAAGAATCCAATTGTAAAGTGATTTAGGAACAGAATGAGCAGGTCAGACAATATACTGACGACTCAATCATAGTATCGGGTTGGAATAAAATAAATAATGAACAATTTTTGGAACCCATTTAATTAAAATAAGTAAATCAGATATTATAAACGATAAGAAATACAGAAATGAAAAAGAAACTATATTGCAATATGCAAAAAACAAAAATCAAGATAATATTTACATACAGTGGCGGATCCAGGGGGGTGGCTATAGGGGCTAAAGCCCCCCCCCACAGGCGGTTCTTAAAGTTGATTGAAATATAGAAATCAGAATCAGGAGTCAGAAAAAATAACGAGGCTGGGGCTACGCAATTTATATGCTACGTATTTTTTTTTCTAAGCCCCAAATTAATTAGGTTGGGGCTGAATTCTGAAGGGAATTGTAAAAAAAAACAAGTTCGGGGCTACGGATAATTGACAGAAAATTGGGACGAAAACAAAAAACAGCTCGCGAGTAGGGCTTGACAAGAATTGGACAAAAAACGTGGTCGGGGCTAAGCAAATAATTCCTTTAAAACTTACCTTATTCCAGAAAGTTTTTGGGCTTGACTCAAGGGACTATTAATTCCAAGTTGGGGCTAAAGCTAAAAGAGACAATTGAAAAAAAACGGGGTCGGGGCTTAACAATTAACATGCAAAATGAAAAAATAATTCCCCCTTAGAACTTCGCTAACTCTGCAAAAAAAACGAAATTGGGGCTAAAACCCGTGGAGAATTTGGAAACAACAAATCAAAATCTGAGTTGGCGCTCAGAAAATCATGCGTATGAATATTTGCAGTCCCTCTTGACTGACGTACAAATTTACTGACAGATTTTTTCTTCTGGTAGTTCAAAGCTTGACGTGGCTGAAAATTGAAGGTATATACATTTTTTTTCTATCTCCACTTAAAAATATTTTAAATGTTACCTACTACAGATGTTATTGTATGTAATATTGAAATCATTTTAAACCGGGGATAGAAGCTGATATAAATGCACAAAAAACAAGGCTATTCTAAAAGGAAAAGTGGGAATGCCAAAATTCAATTATTTATATAACTTTAGATTTTCACAAAAAAAAACCTTTAACCAGAACTAAAACTTTTTTATATTAGTTATGTATAAATTATAAAAATGTATAAATTATAAAATAAAATCAACATCGTCACAATAGTTAAAATAATTTGTTCTTCAAGGGAAGCGTTTTTCTCTTTTCACTCTCACAACGAATGTTACATTTCCTCGTCACTCGAAAACAAAAAAAAAATAATTTCAAATAGAAAGAAATATAATAATTTATTATTATTATAAAATGGCAGTTATCAATGAGATCTTACAATGGTTATTACGATCAAGTGTTCTGAACGCTGCACTGATAGACCAAGAGCCTACAGCAAATTTTGGGAGTGGATTGCTAACCAAAATATGAGTATGATGGTTTGTAGGTGCATATATCGCGGTATCAAAAACAACCGTCTGGCAGGTTTCTTTATCAGCCTTTGGCGGGGGTGGGAGTTTGAAAATTCCGATTTTTCAGTTTAGTTTTTCATAGCTGTTACCACTTCAATAAATTAAATAATGATATATAATGTGATGCTCTGTCATTTTCTTTAAGTCAAAACGTCAAAATCTTGACAATCCGACGAATAGAACTCAAGATATTAGGTTTTTAAGCGAACTTTATCGATTTTTTGGAGAATTTGTTTTGTTGATTTTTTGTGTTTTATAATTCTCCAAGAAAAAGACGATAAGGTCCTCTTCAAAAGCTTATATTTTGAGTTCTATTGGTCGAATTGCCAAGATTATGACGATTTGACTTAATGACAACATCACATTATATATTTTTTAAAGTTATTGAAGTGGTAATACTTCTGACAAAATAAACTGGAAAATCGCTATTTTCAAACCCCCACCCCCGCAAAAGGCTGAAAAAGAAACCTGAGAGACGGTTGTTTTTGATACCGCGATATATGCACCTACAAACTATCATACTCATATTTTGGTTATCAATCCACTCCCAAAATTTGCTGCCGGCTCTAAGGCTATGAAGTTTAAATGGCAGAATACATTCGTTTAACTAGAACTACAGAATTATCTAAGTTCAAGGTTTACTTTGAAACCGAATCAAGTGCTGAACTTAAGTTTAAACATAAATTGTAATTTAACTTATGAAACTGGTCATTAATGTCTCAAACTGGATCTACCAAGCCCACCCCACAGCCTAATCCTAGATCCACTACTGTTTACATAAATGAAATACTGGAATCAGAATCAAAACTTAAATTTAATAATATAAAATCATTGAAAAAATTTATATTGCCATTGGAACAACATCCAATATTATACACATTTTATATAATAGTAATAATAAGTATTATAATTTTTATCGTATCAATATATTCAAAAATACAAAAACGAATAAGTGAAGAAAGAGCTGTTCAAAATCAAGAAGAATACTATAAAATATTAAACAGGTTTGGAATTAATAATAGTGAGGACACTATATTTTAACCAAGGGGGGAGTTAGTACCCTAAAAGTACAGTTTGTACAAAACATAAAACATATAATGAAGGTTTTGAATGAGCAACAACCACTTTTGTTAGCTACCACCGAGTATTATATAGGCTGGAATTATTGCAATTTCATAGCTGCCACACCAATCATCAGATTCTTTTAGTGGTGCTTAGTCTATAGTTCCAATTTTAATTTATAAATTATTTTGCTGTCAACTGGATTTGAACCTAGACTAAGCTACCTCAGAGGCCGCTCTACTACGCATTGCACCACCGAGGTCACCTGATCGTGCCCATCCAAATGAAGGTTTTTTCTAATTTTACAATTGCATTTAGGTTAGGTTAGGTTAGTGGGCTGACAGTTGATCTTGTGACCGTCACACTTAGATCAGTGTAGATCCATTGTGATACCCTGGGGATTAATCCCCATAAAAGAAACCTATGATAAATCGAATGACATAGCCCGTAGAGGGCGTCAATACAGTTCTTACAAGCTGAAGCTTGGAAAAGTCGTCTACAAATTGAATGAAGGAGTGTCAGTCGCTGTGTAAATACCGGGTTGAGGATAGGTTGACGCACCATTGTCTTTCCTTTACCCTCACTGGATTGATCAACCCCACACCAGACCCGTAGGAGCAGTGGCTCCATGCAACGTCTCGCGCTGGTTTCGATAAATCAGTGGTTGGTGCCAGCGACTGCGCAGTTAGGTCAGATAAGGAGAGTCCGTCGACACAATCACCGGGCAGAGAAGAGGCCAGCTCACTATAGTGTGTTTAGAGCGTGAGCCTCTCCCTTACCCCCAACAGGTAAATCATTCCTCCGCCAGGCCCGTAGGAGCAGTGGCTCCATGCAACGTCTGGTGGGTAAGTTTGATAAATCAGTGGTTGGTGTATGTGGTAGCTATGTTAAGTTGGTCCCATTAAGGTGTTGGAGAAGTGTTTGTTTGCGCATAATCACCGGGTTGTGGAGACGTTAACGCACCGTTGTCTTTTAAGGGCGTGATCTCTACCTCTACCCCTCTGAATAGATCATCCACTCACCAGGCCCGTAGGAGCAGTGGCTCCATTCAACGTCTGGTGAGTGAGTTTGATAGATTAGTGGTTGGTGTCTGCGTCTACCCCGTTCTGTCATGTAAACCTACGTCGTCGGCACAATCACCGGGCTTAGGAGAGACCAACGTATCACTGTCCATTAAGGGCGTGATCTGCCCTACCCCCACTGGTTAAATCATCCCCCCATCAGGCCCGTAGGAGCAGTGGCTCCGTGCAACGTCTGGTGGATGAGTTTGAAAGATCAGTGGTTGGTGTATGTGTCTGCCTAGTTAACTCAGTGAAGCTATCCAGGTATTGAAGAATTGTCTGACGGCATATTAACACCGGGTTGAGGAGAGTTAAACGCACCATTGTTTTCTTAGGGCGTGATCCCCTCGTTTACCCACACCGGAAAGATCATCTCTCCACCGGGCCCGTAGGAGCAGTGGCTCCATGCAACGTCCGCTGGGTGAGCTTGATAGATCGGTGGTTGGTGCATGCGTCTACCCCGTTCAGTCAGATTAGTCTTCAGGTTACTGAAGAAGTGTCCGTAAGCACAATCACCAGGTTGAGGAGAGGTCAACGCACCATCGTCTTTTCAAGGGCGTGGTCCCTTCTCTTTACCTCCACTGTTTAAATCATCCCCACCACCAGGCCCGTAGGAGCAATGGCTCCATGCAACGTCTGTCCATACTGAGACTAATCTTTTTCTTATGGTAACCCAGTTGGTTGTGCCCAGTGGTAACGCTCACGAGAATAGATAGAGACTTTTTTTCCAGGTGGATGATCTTGTCAGTCTTTTGTTTATCGAAACTAGGCCATAATTTTCTAGTTATAACACAGGTATCGAGTGAGTTCCATCTCTTGTTGGTTATAGCTAGAACTTTACTCTCGATTACCCTCTTAAGATTACAGGGCGGGATTTGAACAGTTGAATCTGCTTGATTAAGATCAAGTGCTGATCCCATTCTTGCCAGTTCGTCAGCACTTTCATTACCTGGGACACCACTGTGGGCAGGAACCCAGCAGAGTCGTATGTTGTGCTGTGTACCAAGAACCCTTAGCTCTTCGCGACAGCATGTCACAAGCTTCGATTTTATTTCAATGGCAGAAATTGCTTTTATTGCCGCTTGGCTGTCAATGAAAAATGTGATATCCGCTTGTGGTTTAGCCATCATTGAGACCTGTCTAGCAGCTTTCGTCACTGCCAGGACTTCAGCTTGGAAGACACTGCTGTAATTAGGAAGTCTGAATAAGCTGGCTAGTCCAAGAGTTTCCGAAAAGAAGCCTGCACCAACACCAGTATCCATCTTGGAACCGTCGGTATATATTGCTATCATCGATTCGCAGGTTGATGGTTCTTTGGTTTGCCAATCCTCTCTACTAGAAAAGGCGATCGTGAACGGCTTGTGAAAGTCTAAACGGGGTGTAATGTAGTCAGTGCATACCATACTTCCCGTGTATTTCTGCAGAATCTGCGCGTGTCCTATGGCGCTGCGCTTCCAGCTACTAGTTTGGCTAAGCCGAAGTGCGCTCTTGGCTGCCGATTCTTGTATAAATAAATCAAGGAGTGTTAAGTTGAGTGTAGCTTCCAAGCCCGCTGTGGGGGTGGACCTCATAGCCCCAGTGATTCCAATAGATGCCATTCTTTGTACCTTGGTCATGAGTTTAAGGTTAGTAACTTTGTCGAGCGCATTCCACCAGACTACGTTACCGTATGTCAGTTCAGGTCTAACTATCGCCGTGTACATCCACCTGATAATTTTTGGGCTAGGTCCCCAAGTTTTACCAAATATCCTGTTGCAGGAGTAGAATGCAAACATGGCTTTGTTAGTTCTTTCTTTAACGTTGCGACTCCAATTCAATTTCTTATCCAAGATTACACCAAGGTATTTTGCGTGATCGGAGATTTTGAGTTGGGTCCCTTCAATGAAAGGAATCTTGAAAGTCGGTATTTTCTGTTTGTTCGTAAAAAGGACTAGTTCGGTTTTTTGCGGATTAACCGCAAGTCCACAATTCCTAGTCCATGTATTCACTATTGATAGGGCATTTTCTATTTGTTCACTAATTGTGGAGGGAAATTTGCCTGTCGCTAGTAATGCTAGATCATCTGCATATGCAATTACTTTGACTCCACTGTATCTTAGTCTCACAAGAACTGTGTTCATCACGAGTGTCCAGAGAAAGGGAGAAAGCACCCCACCTTGTGGGGTTCCTCTAGAAGTAGATACTTTGATTTGCACTCCTCCTAACTCTGAGTTGATCTTTCTGTTTTTCAACATGAACATTATCCATCTGATGATAGCGTTATTCACATTAAGGTTCACGAGCGCTCCTTCCATCGCCTCGTTCCGAACATTGTTGAAGGCTCCTTCAATGTATAGAAAGGCAGCAAGGGTGTATTCTTTGTCCTTGAGCGTTTTTTCAATTGGGTTGACGACACTGTGTAGTGCTGTCTCAACACTTTTACCTTTTGTATAAGCATGCTTGGCTGGAGATATGACTTCCGGGCTCAGTGCGTTGCGTATATATATATCAATCAATCTTTCTAATATCTTTAAGAGAAAAGACATGAGACTAATGGGTCTGAAATCTTTAGCGGTCGTGTGGCTTGGCTTTTCAGCTTTCGGAATGAATACCACTTTGACCTCTCACCACGCCTTCGGCACATATCCTAATTTAAGGCTACTTAGGAATATGTTTTTTAAGTGTGGGATTACATGGTCTTCACATTTTTGTAGCATCGTGGGGAAGACACCATCCAAACCTGGTGATTTATACGGTGAAAAGGAGTTAATAGCCCATTTTATCCTTTCTTCCGTAATCAGCTCCATTGGTGTTGTGTTCTCTATGCTGAGTTCTACTTGTGGGTTGTTATTCCCTATAGAGGTGCAACCAGGAAAGTGAGCGTTTACCAGGAGTTCCAGTGTTTCGCTACACGATTCCGTCCAATGTCCATTGGGTTCCTTAAAGATCCTAGAACAATTGGTCCCCTAGGAAGTATTTTTCTGAGTCTAGCTGATTGGTTGTTACTCTCAATTTGACTGCAGAATTTTCTCCATGAGCTCCGTTTGGCTTTTTGAGTTTCCATCTTGAATTTCTTTTGACTAGATTTGTAAGTTTCCCAGTCACTAACTGTTCTTGTGCGCTTGGCAACATTAAAAAGTCTTCTTGTTTCCTTCCTGATGTTGCCAAGTTCAGTTGTCCATCAGGGTGGTTTCTTTTTACCCTGTCCCCCTGGTTTTAATGGACATCCTTTTTCGAATGCTTTTCCAAGAATTTCAGTGAAGCTATCAGTAGCTTTCTCTATAATCTCGGGTTCTTATAACGCATCAGTATTTAGCTTTCGTAATTCTGTTTCTACCTCCCTATAAAAAATTTCCCAGTTTGTTCGTCTGAGATTTCTTAAAGGTTTGTGAGGATCTGGGGTGTCAGGTATTAAGAATTCTATGAGTTTATGGTCAGAGAATGATTCCTCTTTTAATACCTTCCACTGATCTATGAATATGGTATCTGAGTTATTTAATAAAGTTACATCAAGTACCTGTTTACGAGTTTTGGACAAAAGTGGCTCATTCCCTCTGTTCGCTACCAAAATGTTATTTTCAATAATAAATTCGAATAGTAACTCACCCCTTTCGTTGATATCAGTGCTCCCAGTTTTGACTAAGCTGTTCAGTATTGAGTGACCTGAGGTATCTTTCAATTCGATCCCTCGGGATGAGCGGTCCCTTCATAATTAGCTTTGCTCTAGGTCTTGACAGTTCACCGATTTCCTTCCTCCCCATGAGGCGAAGGTCAGCGTTTGGCCAGGGAGCTTCAGCTTTATTGACAAATTCTTGAAGAAATGTGTGGGTATGTTCATCCTCACATGTCAGCATTTTGAATCCTTGGTAGGTGCCGAGAGTACCGAAGAGTGGCGGTGGCCGGCTCTTGACGATAGCCTCATTTACCTCCTCAAGGATCCGAAGTTCGATTAATTGCCATTGGTCTTCCGTTAGTTTCCGTGTAGGATTACCGTAGTCTACTACAGCGACTTGTCTACCTACTACAGGCACCTTAGAAAGTTTGGCTTTTTTCTTCCTGTTCGTCGGGATACGTTCGTTCGTGAGTGCATGTCTTTCCTCGCTCGCTTGGACATACCTGTATTAGCTGGTGGGTCAGTGAGGGGCACGGGGCTCTTCTTAGACACTCCTAATGCGGTACTCCTAGGACTCGGATTGTCGCGTTCGTCAGTTGTTTTTGGTTGTGTCAGTAATCTTTGTCTGGATCTGTTCAGAGCTAGCCGTTCCTTAGCCGTTAGGGTTTCAGGGTTTTTGTTTGCTAGAACCCGGACAATCCGCGTAGCGTTCCGTAATTGTCGGCGTTGTATCTGTTTGTCGCCGAGGAGTCTCTTTACCTTGCGTTGCATTGCTGGCTTTGCGTTGCGCGTTAGGATTCTCCACGACAGTCTTGTTAGTTGGGTCGCTTTCAATTGTTGAGTTCCCCATGCAGTTACCTGGTCGAGAGGAGCAGGAAGCATTTAGGTTGCATGTAGGGCCAGTGCCCAGGATGTTTACCGTGTGCTTTCCACTACTCTCAACCTCACCAGTGGCCAGCCTCTCACCGCACAGGCCCGTAGGAGCAACAGGCTCCATGCAACATCTGTACGGTGTGACAGGAAGCTTAGTGGTGTGCTTCTTTACAGGGTCCTTCCGTTCGTCATGTCGTCTAGGTTGTGAAGATGTAGACGCACCAAGGTTGCATGTGGGGCTAAGGTCCTGGATGTTTCCCATGTGCGTCACCTCCACACCTACCTCTCCCGGGGGTATCTTATCACCCACCAGACCCGGAGTAGAGGAATTCTCCACGCAACGTCCGGCAGGTGAGTCCAATATTCCGGAGGTTTGTATTAGTTGGTCCTTGTCGTTTAAGGAGACAGTCCTTTTTCCAGTATGGGTTTTACCAACACTCGAAGCAGGCGGTCCCATTAATACACTCACGCTTATGATCTCTACAGGAGCAGCCCCCGCCGATGTATGGGCAGATGGCCCATTCTCCATTGGGAGCTTCTTCTGCAGAAACGTACGAGCGTTAAGCAGTCGTGTGCGTTCTGTGTCTGTCAGTTCATCCCAACTCCTTTCACCAAGTCTCTTGACTGTTTTCCTACATTTGGAGATTTTACTCCGCCTGGAAGAGGTTGACAGTCCGGAAAGATTGGAGCCGGCGACGGAACAGCAGTCAATGAAGCTGTCACCATCACTGTCAACCATCCCGACGCTGGCCCCATCTTCAACTCCGAGGTTGGCAAAAGGGTTGAGGAGTAGGTCCTCTTCCTCGTCAGTCATTTTTACTGGTTTGTCTTTTTTGTCTAAAGTGTGTGTGTTGTTTGTCACTGGCGACTTAGCTTCTTGCGAAGGCAAGCCCTCGCCGGCAGCCGTGACTTCTGCCGACACTGTAGCGTATATCCCCGCTAAATTTGTTCCTGTTTTTGTTGTGTCTGTCATGGTTTGTCATTGGTTTGGGTTTCTTAGTTTATCAAAAATCTACAGCCGACCAGCTGAGGATTTAAGAAAGGAAATCTACAACTGGTCAGCTGAAGATCCAAACGTAAGCCTCCTCACCGCGGCAAGGTGAACCCTGTCGAGGAGGTACAATTGCATTTGGACAACTAGCATTTTTACAAGCCACACAAAAGTTAGATGTTATTCATTCGGGTTCTTTCTTTTTTTCTCCTCTCCGTTATCACCGCAACAATTCGCTGCATATGTGTAAGGAGGGAAATTGTATGAAAAATTTGACACTGGTCAAGAATTAAGTTTCATTCAAAGGTGTTTTCTCGTGATAACACTTGCATTTAGGCTGCATAGCTTTCGCTCCGTCATATTTACATTGAAGGTTTTGAATGAACAACAACCACTTGTGTTGGCTACCACCGAGTATTATATAGGCTGGAATTATTGCAATTTCATGGCTGCCACACCAATCATCATATTCCTTTAGTGGTGCTTAGTCTATAGTTCCAATTTTAATTTATAAATTATTTTGCCTTCAACTGGATTTGAAGCTAGACCAAGCTACCTCAGAGGCCGCTGCACTACGCATTGCACCACCGAGGTCACCTGATCGTGCCCATCCAAATGAAGGTTTTTTCTAATTTTACAATTGCATTTGGACAACTAGCATTTTTACAAGCCACACACAAGTGGTTGTTGTTCATTATTTCGATCTGTGGAAGTGTGCACAACGTTATCGGCTTTCACAGTATTCCAAGTAAAATCGCGAGTGACGTATTAGTTCAAGTTTAGCCAAGCAAATCCTATAAAGTGCAATAGCACAAAGGTAGAGTGGCCGACCGCGGTGTGGAAAGTAGCAGGTTCGAGCCCCAGTCTGGGTCTCAACTTTGATCTGCTTTTTTACATAATCGCGAAGTTCAAACGATTATTGCATTGGACAATCGACGAATGGAAGGTGGAAAAGTTGCGGGGGCACCGAACGGTGGCCCAGCAAAGATGAAAAAGCCGACAACGGCAAAGTCAGAAGAGGCAGCCAAAGCTGTTCCAACAACAAAAACAACATCTGGAACAAGCAAGTCAGCAACGGCATCAAAACCGGGGACATTGAAAGATGCCCTAGAAACAGCATCATCCGATGCCGGTACGGTACCGCCAGCCGACCAGCCGAAAAAGAGGAGGAAGAGGGTAAGGAATGTACCCAACCTCAATGTAAAGCGCCGCTCCATCACCACAGCTCAGCTGCCAGCTAGATGGGGGGAGACGGCGCCTAAAGATAAACAAATTGCAGCAGCAAAAAGCAACCAGCAACTTAATTCCTCGTCGTCCAAAGTCATAGATGACGAGGAAATACAATACATGTCCGAAGGTGGAGAAGGGCTCCACACCAGCGGTGATAAAGATGCGTTTGTAGACCTAACATCACCGTCCGCATCGGAGATAGAGGAGCAGGCCTTTCATAGCATGTTAAATGCTTAGAAAAAGCAGATTGACCAGCTCACAGCAGATGTAAACCAATTGATAGAAACTCTCAAGATGAAACAAGAAGCTCGACGAGAGCGTGAGAGGCAGGAGCGGCCGAAAAAAAAAATCTCTTAAGGCTCCACAAAAAGTAGCCCAACAGTTAAAAGACAATGCAGAGCGGCAATTGCCAACTAAGCAGCCCCAGCAACCAAAGCAGCCAAACATACAGCTGTTATCAGAACAGCCACAGCAGCAGCAAGTACAAAAGCAACAACAACAGCAGATCCAGAAACAGCAGCAGCAACAGAAACAACAGCAGCAGAGACAACAGTAGCAGCAGCCACAGCCGTCGATGAATAAAAAAGAGAAGGTGCCGCCCATTAATGTCTACAAGATGGACCTAAAAGAGACCATCGAACTATGTAAGTCGGCTATAGGCCAAAACTTTATTATTAAAAGACTTAGTGTAGATAGACATGCTATCCACTGCTCTACAGTGGAGCAGCATAAGATAATTAAAAATTTGTTAAAAGCTTCCACAACTGAGTTCTTCAGCTTCACGCCGAAAGTTGCAAACGGTCCTCTTGAAGGGCATAGATTCCTGCACGGAACCGCAGGACCTCTTAAATGAGCTCCGCCGAAAAGCGAACGGTGGTCTCAACTTTATCGAGGTCAAGCCGTTAACCACAGTCCGAGCAAGACGGGAGAAGAGGAATTGGTCCATCTTCCTTGTCCAGCTCTCGCCCAACAGTAAATTGGATAGTTTGAGGAGCACCTCCGTCCTCAACTACCAATACGTGACGTGGGATAAATTAAAGAGGCGCAGTGACATGCTTCAATGCATGCACTGCCAAAGGTTCGGCCACGCTGCAGCAAACTGCGAAATGCAGTCACGCTGCGTTAAGTGTGGTGAGAACCACATAAAAGGAGAATGTAAGTTAGGTGAGGAAAGGCTCGAAGACAAGGACCTGCTCAAATGTGCACTCTGCGGGAAAGACGGACACCCTGCTAGCTATCGGGGATGTCTGATCTTTCAGGAATTGAAAAATAAAAAAGCAAAACAAATAGAGGTAGAGAAACGACCATTAACGCGTGCTCCCACAACAATGCCCGTTAACCCCCAAATCTCTTACGCCCAAATGGCGTCAGGGAGGGGAACAACGGTACAGCCTACGCCAAAGGCAGCCCCACAGGCCCCCGTGCCTAAGGCTCCGGCGGCACAGGCGGATATTATGACCTTGTTGGTGGCCATTCAGGGCCAATTAACAGGTCTACAAAAACAGATCGGGGAGCAGGCAAAGCGGCTATTTGCCAAGCTTAATTCAATTTATAGGTTAAGGGCGCGCTGCCGGAGAGGCCCTTTAGGATCCTTGCTGTGAATGTAAATTCACTGGTAAGAACCGAACGTAGAGCAAATCTATTCCAATTGTTGAAAGATCAAAGCCCATATGTGTTTATGGCCAGCGAAACTGAGCTGAACCAGAAACATAAATTGACTAACAATAATTACAATATCGTACGAAGAGATCGGCCCAACTCCACTTTTGGGGGAGGAGTCGCAATCTTTGTACGAAAAGGCATTAATTATAAAGTTATATATAATAGTGAAGTACGCAGATTTCGGTTGCTTGAGGCGTGTATCGTATGCATTCCTCTCAAACAGGGGAAGCGGATGTATGCGATTGCGGCTTATGCACCGGAATCACCTCAGCCAACTGAATTTTTAACAGAGCTCGAAAAACTTTTTCAATGCTTACAACTGAACTCGGAAGAGAATTACTATCTCATGGCCGGTGATTTGAATGCCAAACATGTAGATTGGGGAAATCAAATACAAAATCCGAGAGGTAGCCACCTATTTAATTGGATGAATCAATACAACGTTCAGTATATGCTCGACCTTCTGGCTACTGATAGGCCTTCGTTTCCTATCTGGATCTATTGCTTAAGGACTCAAGACTGACAATTACTAACACTGTGGATCAACGACCAAGAAACTGTTTACGAACGATCGAGTACGACAGTGACCACTGCGGACTTGCTGCCGTAATTCAACTTCCAAACGAGCTCGTGGAGTTGGAAGAGTATGTGCCAGTGAATTCTTACAATTACAGTAAGACTCGCTGGCCACGCTTCACCAGCGCTTTATCGAGTGAACTACGTACGAACAATATATCCCCACCAAATGACAGGAATTAAACAAATACTGAAATTGACGAATACTTAGAAAAAATAGACCATACGATCCAACGAACAATGCAAAAAACAATACCAAAATACAAGGAACGCGAAGCCACAGACATGTACCGCAACGCGACCATCGACGCACTACACGGACAAAAGAGTGGACTTCTGACAAGACTGAAACTTTTGTACAGACGGTTTACTGACATACACGATCTGGAGATAAGGACAATGAAGTCGTCAATTAAAAATATCAACCAACTGATCAAGGAAAATTACCGGTTGTCTATTAATTTGTATTGGGACAACAAAATTCGGGCCGTTAATTTAAGCGACCCGAGTATGTTTCCTCAAATTAATAAAATATTTAGACGGAATGATCAAACCGAACATCCGTGTCTTAAACTTCAGAGAACGACAGAGAACAGAGACGTACTTCTGATAGCAGGCATAGATCCAGAGGAAGCCGTCTTAGACGATGACCTCTTTATAATTGAAGACCCTCGTGAGAAAGTGGAGGCTGTGGGGGCTGCTTTCCAGCAAGTGTACAAGGTGAATGCTAGCATTCGACCGAACCATGACCTGGAAAACAGAGCCTTGCTTCACCACTTCTACCTTAGAAATCAAATGACGCAATGGCGATCAGAGAACCTCGGTTACACCGGGTTCAATGAAGAACACTTGGCAAATGCCACCATCGCCGAACGAAACGGGGCTTATTCCCTGTTAATTTCGAAAGTTCAGCTCCAGCTCATCTTCGCTTCATTAAAGAAAAGGAAGCAGTTGACATTTATGCCACACTGTTTAACAAACGCTCTGAATAATGCATATTATCCAGGGCTGTGGAAGAAAGCTGTGGTTCATCCTCTCCCGAAATAGGGAAAGGACAACTCCAATCCGGCGAATCTCCGGTCGAAAAGTCTTCTTCCGAGTATCAGTAAGGTATTTGAGAAAGTTATAAATAGAGTTCCGTCCAAGTGGGCGGAGGACAACAATATCATACTGGACAATCAGTTCGGCTTTAAGGCGGGACATGACACCATTCATGCCGCGTCTAAGCTCGTTTCTGATGTCCAATGGAACAAATCTAAAAGACAGTGTACGGGTGCTTGTCTGATTGACTTGGAGAAAACTTTCGACACCGTATGGTTAGAAGGTCTCTATCTAAAGCTATTCAGACTTGGCATAAGTAAACCCCTTTTATATATGCTTTATGATATGCTCAATGGTAGAAAGTTTGTTGTCAAAAGTGGCAATGCAACTTCTACCGCAATCTTCGAAATTAAAAATGGTCTTCAGCAGGGAGTGGTGAACTCACCGATTCTTTTTAGTATTTACACCAGCGATCTGATAGGTAGTCTAGCCCATGCCATAGCGTATGCCGACGATCTAATTGCGTACAGAACAGCTCCAACAGTTGAGGTCATCAGAATTCTCTTGCAGCGTGACTTCGAAAAGATTCAGCGATATTGTGATGACTGAATTGAAAATGAACGTCCAGAAATCCGAAACTATTCTGTTCAGGACTCCATTGCATGGAGCCCCTAGGGATACAAGAAAGAACTGGCGCAAGCTGGTGATCGTAGGGCCACATGGACATCCACTGGCGAGTAAAAGTGTAGTAAAGTACCTTGGCATCTGGATGGATCAGTATTTGTATTTCGACCGACATATAAGTGCTGCTCTGACCAGGGCCAGGGGAGCTTTTGCCCTGACAAAACGGTTGTTTTATAGCAGCCGTCTTGATAGCAGGGTTAAGGTGATTTGCTACATGGCCTCATCCGGCCAATGATTGCCTATGGGTGCCCGGTGTGGTTCAACGTTGCCCCATCTCAAATGGAAAAGATTCGGGTGTTTGAGAGGCAGTGTCTTCGACGCTGCCTTGGATTACACAGAACAGCAGAGTCGGAGTGCAAACATTATTATTCCAACGAGGTTCTATACAATGGAGCCAACATTAACAGAATCGATCATTTTATACTCAAGCTGATTCGGGGTCGATTCGAGAGTGTGTGTTTGAGCGGTTATATTCCACCTAACGCATTCTTCTATTTAGACAGTCGGGGGCTGATACAGGATAGAGAGGCGGTTCCGCTAATCTACCACGTCTGCCGTAGAACTGTGGATAGACGACTTCTTTATAGTCGACGACTGTTCCTGATAGGGACCGAAGAGATAGGGTGAAGCAGGAGAGCCAGTTTTGGTGGTTTAACGCTGAAAATAATTCTTTCTAAAGTTGACTTAGCTTTTTGGTCTTGGCCGACTTACATAGTTTTAGGTTTATTAGTTTAAAGTAGGGACAGTCGGGGTGGCACAAAATTATAAAACAACAAAATCAAGCAAAAAAATTATAAAACAACAAAATCAACCTAAAAAATTACAAAATTAAAAAAGCCTGCTGTGGCTGTTCTAGTTTTAAGGTAGTTGTAAGTAGTTTTATAGTAGCTTTAGGTAGACTTAAGTAGTTTTAATTAGTTTTAAGTTATTTTTTAGATAGTGTGTAAGTTTTATATAAAAAATAAAAAATTATATGGATACCAAGTTTTTTTTCAATCTTTCTTGGCGAAAAATAAAACCAGTTAGATTTAAGTGAATTATTAGTTCTTAGGCCGAAAGGCATTAGCAATAAGATATTGTTTAACTTAGAGCGCCCGCCTAGGGCCAGTAGGTTAGTTGTAAGATATTGATAAGTAGGCTAGTTTTTATGAATTTTTGTCTAGCGTTAAGATAGTTTTAAGTTGAATATAAAAATAAAAATGAATTTAAAAAAAAAAAAAGTGCAGCGGCCCCTGAGGTAGCTTGGTCTAGGTTCAAATCCAGTTGACGGTTAAATAATTTATAAATTAAAATTGGAACTATAGACAAAGCACCACTAAGGGAATCTGATGATTGGTGTGGCAGCCATGAAATTGCAATAATTCCAGTCTATATAATACACGGTGATAGCCAACACAAGTGGTTGTTGTTCATTCAAAACCTTCAATGTAAATATGACGGAGCGAAAGCTATGCAGCGTAACTGCAAGTGTTATTACGAAAAAACACCTTTGAATAAAACATATAATATTTTCTACTTGTTCAACTAACAATAAACAGGAACCCAAACCATAAAACATCAACGAAAGACGAACCGCCATATGTCAGCAAACAACATCCTTATTCACACCGTAAACAGCAACCCAAACATCATCGCTATCTCACAAGATAACATACGTCGACCAGATGTAAACAATGCAGTAATTATCGTTGGAAATTCCCAAACACAAGTCATGGCTTCAACATTAGGGTTGAACACAGCGGATATAAATATAGGCTGAGGACAAAACAACATCGTCCTTAGTACGGTATAAGTGAGATCGAGTGAAACATCCTCAGAACCAGAATCACATCAAATATAAATAGTGCTAAGATAAACCCTGTCTAATTGTTAAGAAAATATAATAATAAAGAATTTTGTATACAAAAATAAAATAAAAAATATATATTTTTTCTTTATCACAATTACGACAGCTTAACTTGCATCAAAAATACTCTGGCTTCCCTTCCCTAAAAGAACATTCTGCACTTAGGAACATTCTGACAGTTTGAAAAAAATCAAAAACATTGGCCAAATTCCTAAATTCCTAAAGATTTTCGAAAACTATCAGGTTTCTTTAAGAAATATCTTTGGAAAAATTGTAGCTTTTAATATTCTACAAAGAATAGATAACTATATTTTTTTTGTTAGACTAATGGATTTTGAGACAAATGAGCACAAATGCAATGGTGTGGAAAATATTTTGTCCCTGTTTTTTCAAAATCTCTTGCTCCGGCGAAAAAAGTGGTTGATCTTTTTTGTGCGAAATTTTAATAGCTACCGTTTTCCCAAAGACAGTTAGTTCTTAAAAAATCTGATGCTTTTCGAGAAATTTTCAAAAATACTGGACTTTTGCCCTTTCACCCTACAAAATGGAAAGTCCTTGCCACATTTAAGGTTTTTATTTAAAAAATGTGTAAGACATCAAACCAAAATTCAGCTTTGTCGGAGTTATATTTGAAAAAAATATTTTAATTTTATCGATATACTTGAACAAAAATGTTTTATTTTTGTTTTATTTTTAACCTGTTTTATTGCATTCAAACGGTTATAACTTTCTATCTGAGCACGGCTTTAGCAAGTCTTATACCTTTTTAAAAACAACGGGATATTTTTGGAAGATAAAACCTGTATTGTGTCATACGAATTTTATTCATGGAGCTCATAAGAAGATTGAGGTCAAAAATTAAGTTTGGTCAAAGTTGAAGTTTATCTTTTAGTTTGTAGGCAAATGGTGATGTAAAGAAACATTTTTTTATTCAGTAAAATAAGTCAAACTATTAGCCAAAGCATTAGTGTAAGAATTGTAAAAAACAAAAGTCAATTGTGGGCAGGGTGAGCAAAAAACTGGTTCAAAGTAAAGTTTTTTTTTAAATTTCGAAAAATAGCCGTTACTCGAAAACTGTTATGATTCGGTATGAACAAGTTACCAAATTCTGGAAGGTTATGACCTGGCCTATCACCATATTCAGTTTGGACCATCCTTTACCGGACACCCTGTATGTAAGAAGAAGGTTGCTCCATTTACGAAGCATTTCCCCTTTTGTAAAAGAAAATTGAGGACTGTTTTCTAATATTTCCTTAAGAAACACACCCTAGACAATTTTTGAGCCTACAGTTTTCATTTTTCCATACTTTTAAAATTAGTCATAAAATAGTTATTTTGTGTCTTTAAGTAAATATACCTAAATTACTTTTCTTCAAAAAAACAAATATATTAAATGTAGCGAAATTCCAGACACAACTTACGCCAAACATATTCAAATGCAAGTGAAGTGCGCAAGATATTTTTTACATTTGCTCAAATGCCTTTACATTTGCGCAAGGAAAAAAGTCGACTGCGTTTTGGGACAATCTGCTTTGCAGCGATTTTTTTTTTTTTTTTTTTTTTTTATATTTAGCGCGTGCAAAAGGGGTTGTGACTACCCTTAAGATGATATACACAGCACGAGCGATTAGGTAGATTGGAGGGGATTTAAAAGGAGATACCGATGCACATTGGTTTTGAACGTCAGTAGATCACAATGGGAGGGGAAAATTGAGCTGGGTAGAGAATTCCACATTCGAGTAGTACGACTAAAGAAAGAATCTCTAAAATCTTAAAAGATCTCGTTTCAATTCTATCCAATAAACTCCAGTGGGTTATTGGAGCACCTGCCCAAATGTGAGAGTTATACTCAAGTTTTGAACGAATAAAGGCTTTGTAGATCACAGCCAGATCAGAAGGGGAGACAAATTTCTGTCATCGACGAAGAAAACCCAAACACTTAGCAGCATTTTTGGCGATGTCGAATATGTGGTCGTTCCATAAAAGGTGGTCTGTGACACACATGCCGAGGACTGAAAGCTTTTCGGTTTTCTCAATGCAAGTGCCACTCATGGATAGTGGCATGGGGGGTGGGTTTCGTTTTAACGACAGTAGATGGCATTGAGTTTTTGAAGCATTAATTCTACACGATTTTTGATTCCTCATTGGACAATGCTGTCGAGATCAAAATTTAATGAGCTTATCATACGCTGCCGTTCAAGTTCCACATCCGAAGGACGAATATGAAAAGCTGAGCGTACTATCGTCAGCGAAACAGTTTAATGGATTAGAAGTTTCAGATAAAAGATCGCTTATGAGTATAAGGAAGAGAGTCGGATTTGTTTTATTTTGTTGGTCTGTACTTGATGGACATAAATTTTAATGAAAATATAAAAAAAAGATATTTGTTTTAATGTCCACTTTTATTAAATTTTATGGTGTTACAGCTGTTGCGGCACACAGTACCTTCCGAAGAGTCTGAACTCTGAGGAAGGCACTGTGTGCCGAAACAGCTGTAACACCATAAAATTTAATAGAAGTGGACATTAAAACAAATATTTTGTGTTTATATATTCATTAAGAGAGTCGGAGACAGAACGGAGCCCTGGGGCACACCAGCACTTATTTTGTGAATTTCAGACTTGAAACCATCCAATACAACTTGTATTGAACGGTCCGAAAGGTAATTTCTAATCCAACGAAGAAGAGACTCATCGATACCAAATGCACGCATTTTCGATAAGAGAGCTTGATGCCAAACTCTATCAAATGCCTTAGAAATATCAAGCGCAATAATCTTACTTTCTTCAAAACGATGTAAAGATTTGTGCCACTGTTCGGTGAGATATTCCATCAGATCACCAGTGGACTTATTGTTACGAAAACCGTACTGCCGGTCATTAAGAAGCTTTCGTTCTGCGAGATATTTCTTGAGCTGGAAATTAATCAGCGTTTGCATGACCTTAGAAAGAAGGGACGTAAGCGCAATTGGTCGATAGTTAGAAGGGGAAGAAGACACGCTTTTTTTGGGACAGTCTGGACAAATGCTGTTTTCCATCCACTCGGAAAGAGAGCAGTAGAGTAGGACAGAATCGAAATTCAGTTTTACGTGGACACCTGCCAACTAAGGCCTTGTTCCACGGTGAGCCTACCCACAATAACGGAGTTAAACTTAGTGTTGACCACCACCCTGAGGAGGTGTTAACCACCTCAGTAGCAATTCTGTGAACATGTTGAGGCATGTCCACACCCCTTGCTGAAGAGCGAGGTCTATCTAGCACCTCTTGCACCCAGAACCCTTTATAGAGGCCCTGCATGCCATATGCTGTCACGAATTGACCAACCACAGCCACCACGATACTCCCACAAGGGGGCCAACCTCCTAGACAGACCGAGCCGGACCAATCAGCGACAAAAACGTCACTAGACAGACCGACCCGGGGGCACTGTCTCCCGTGGTACCAGAATAAAGCTTCCGGTGGAGCTTCGCAACCGTGAAGGTTACTTCTAGATGAGCTCCCCAAAGCTCGAGAACTAGCAACCTCAGACATTCACACCCGGATCGCTGGCCAAGGCAGAAGTCAGCGACCGAGTGCACACACCTCACGCCCAAAAACCCACTAACCCTACAACGTCCTAACAACTACCTGAACTTCCCAACCAGTGAGGATCTGGAATGTACTGCCCAGGCCGTTTAAAACCAACCACATGAAAACCCTTTACAGATCGCACGCATAGATAATGCATGCACTCATCCATGCTGCGAGTCCAAGCACGCAACAGCATGACCAAAACTACAACAATTACACACATAACAACTACTGCCAGTTGTAACCAGTAAGTTTACGCACAAGCCGCAAGTCGCTATGCACCCCCAGATCGACGTACCCCAACAAAGGCACGTGATCAAGTCAGCCGGGCACACATGTCAGGCACCCCAGACTCCAGACCCCACACCATCCCCAACTATAGATCCTGCCCCAGTGTCACCAAGTTAAAACCCATGTACAAAGGGCGCTATCACCACAGCAGGGGGGAGCGTTGGGGAGAACGCATGACCCGCAACGAACGAGTCAGGATGAGACTGAAAAGCCCCGGTCCTGCCCGATCGCAACCAGCCATAAGCCCAAGGAGTCCTACCTGACAGAGCACCAGGTGACCCCGGAAGCACATAGCCGCAGTCCGCACTAAGCCGCACGCAGATCTCAAGCAATCAATCCAGACCCCATGTAAACATTAGGTCAAGTCCTGCCAACAGAGACCTGCAATGAGAGAACCCCAATTACCCAACAGTGTCTACCATATCGTACCATACACATGCACCAAATGTTGCACATGCAACAAATAGCCCATTGTATATGGTACGAACTGTACGCATAGTCAGGCCCCAGTTACACTTCAACATTCTGCTCATAGCTGGCACAAGAGAACCAAGCTTTGCCCTCATCTGCAATAGGTGAGGAAAAAAGTTCATCCTCTCGCCGATAGTAAGCCCAAGATACCTGATTCTCGTCATGTACCTAAGACTCACCTCACCAGCCCTTACACATGGAGGCCGCGTCAAGGATAATTTACCCTTGAGCAGCATCATGTTTGTCTTCTCCACAGCTACCCCCACCCCAACACCCGCACCCCAGGCACAAACTATGTCCATAATCCCCGTGCCCCTACTTTCCAGCTCAGCACGAGACTGGCCTTCAACAAGGACAAGGAGATCATCGGCATATGCAATTCACCTGTAACACGACTGCAGAGAAGAGAGACGCTGCAGCAAAGGATCCCTCATGAGATTCCATATGTAAGGTCCCCCCACAGATCCCTGAGGACATCCTCTCTCAACCCCTACCGTGACCGAATCAACCGGACTGTCAACGCGAGTGGCCCTGTCAGAGAAATAACTCCTCCAGAGACCAGTTTCGTGACATCCTACTTCGGCCAACCTCCTCCCAACAGACGCCCAGTCAAGATAGTCAAAAGCACGGTAAAATTTACCGCAACAAAAGTCATCCGTCGATTCCTTCCTTTCCGTTATTTACTTTTCGTTACGGCTGCAAAATACTGGCAAGGTTGAGGGCAACCATGGTATCATCAACCATTGGTGTACTTAGCCAGTGTTCTGCAAAAGTAACAAAAGCAGGTGTACGAGATATTTGGATCTTACAATTGGAACAGGCGGTTCCCAATTCCATATGTTCGTGGTTATCATGTAGACAAGTGGTCGCATGCAACGAGAAAAATACCGGCGGATGAGCTGAAGAGATAACGAGTCAGGCGGGCTCTTACCTACTCATAAATCAACAACACAACATCCTAAATAAATCTTTATTTAACTTAAATTAACTTATCCTAACTTAACTTAAATTGGCTTAACTTAACTTAAAGTAACTTATGTTAACTAAACTAAATTTAACTTAACTTAATCATGTATTTTAATATGGGTCATTAACGCTTACTTCGTAACGTCCTTAATATTCAATTCTAATTCTTAAATAGTAAATTGGTTATAGAAGAACTATCGGAATTGACTTTATAGAGTAGGGTCCTAAGTTTGAAAATAACCCTTCCTCTATTTTAACTCGAACAAAATGTATAATGGTTTCATTCGCGCTTCGAGTCACACGGGAATAGTTATTGTTGTAACTGAGAAAATGCTCAGATAGGCTTTTGCTCGATTTTATTTCTTTTTGGTTTTTCTCGAAAAATTTAGTTTTGCGATAGGTCTGAACTCGGCCATTAAGATTCGGCAAGTTTTGGAAAGACATCCAACAACTTGCTGAATCCTTGTCTGTGAGCGTGAGAGTAAAGTTTCGTTGAGATTCAACTACGGTGGCTTCCTGCGGAGCGAAAAAGGTTTCCAGGAAGCCGGTGTGCCGTGACCGATGATCACGAAAACGAATGGCTGAATGTGAGAATGTGTGGGTGACTGGAATGGTCGAGGGAAGAATAGGTTTGTTTTTAGCTGGGAAAGCCACTCTTGAGAGAGCTAACCCAGCGAGCAGTTGGATTTGTTTTTAGAAAACGAGGAAAATTGAAAAAAGAAAAGAAAAATCGAGGAAAAGTTGTTTGCGGAAAAAAAATAGGAAAGTCAAGATAAATTTTAAAAATGAAAAATAAAAGTGATTCGAGGTACAAGGAACTAGGAGAAAGATAGAGGAGGAATAGTTGGAGGAAATTCAAAACAAAAAGATAAGTAGAGCGGACATTTTGTCCGATTGATTGAATTATTTCTTTATATACCTAGTCTTAAATTGTGATAGTTCTTTTTTTTTAATTCGAGTTCGTGAATATAATTTTCCAATCCCAGTTAATTACATACGGGAATAGTTTCTTAACCGCGCGTTAACGGCCCATTTTTAATAACCTTTTTTTTTCTTTGTTTGTTTTTGATTTTTAACGGCTAACCGAAAGCCATTTAAATATTTCATTACATACTTGTATTCTTTTTATAGTCGAAAAAATTTTGGGTTTTTATCCTGGTTCGTCCAAGGTTTCCCATATATCATATATCATATTTTTTTTAAATAACAAAATTCTTCCACAACAGAACCCAGCCCAGCTGAGCAGTCGTGGTGGTAGCTTTTTATCGTGCTACAGCTTGCACTTTTTTTGTCTCTTTACGCATCTTCTTTCGTGTCTCGTTCGGTTAGTGTTAGCTGTCAAATGCTAAACTAATTTATATTTTTCATTCGGTTTCGTTGCACATCGTGTGCTTTTGTTTATCTAATAATTAAATTTGATCCGCGTTAATAAATCGATTGGTTTTCTTTTTTTATAAATACAAATAAAGACCAACGTAAGATAAATACCTTCCTAAACCCCAGTGAGAAGCAAAAGTGCAACAATTGTCGCCCAACATGTGGGCCCAACCTTTACCTGTGGAATTTGTTTTTGATTTGCAGAAATTATTTGTGAAGTATTATTGTGAATTATTATCGGTGTGGAAAGTGATTAAATAAACTTTGTTTATTAAAAAGAATTAACTGCTTTTCTTTTTTTACTAGGTAAACTAAATAAGTGCAAAAATAGAGGCTACATAGGAAAATTTTAGGTGAAACAATTCGAGTTGTATACAGTGCAGTGGAGACAGGAGTGTACCTACATACGTCAGACAGTTCGCAAGTATTTTGTTTTATTGTTGTGATTGTTTTTTTATATTTCATTTATTCAAAATTTCATTTGTTAACTTCTTATACTCGTTTTATATTCGTGGGTTTATACATTCATTAATTTATTTTAATTTTTTGCTTTTGGCGCGAAGACATTTTGTTTTAGTTTTCTCGCTTGAGAGAAGTAGTTTTTCTAGCGCGATATTTTTTTTTGTTTTGATCGTGCAAATTGAGTTCGAGTGATTTTACTCTGTATGAGAATCGAGTGAAAATTGCATTAGTTGACTTAGGGGAGTAACGACAGATTTCCTGTTTATTTTTTTACGAAAAATTATTTTAGGATTTTTGTTTCGAGAACAATAAAAAAATCGATTAATTAAATTTTAATTAATAGATTATTTCACCAGATTTAAGAGTTGCCAACTCGATTTATTTTTGCAAAGATTATTTTTTTTGGTTTTGAGTGTAGGTTTTCAATGGAAAATTAATTAAAATAAATTTAATTTGAGTTAAGTTATACTTACATTGAGTTTAAGGGTTACCAATATTTTTGTTAACCTTTCCTTACGCGTTTGCGAATTTAAATATTTTGATAAGTAGATTCCTTATTCTTATATTCTTATTATATACACAATAAGTTGATAAAATTTTTAGATTAAAATACAAAACTGAATTTTAATTTTTGATTTTTATATAGGTAGCTTATTTGGTTTCTGGTTAACAGAAGGAAGTTAGGCACATATTTTTTTATTGTAACTTCAATTTTTTTTACAACACTTTTTTTAAGATTTGTTATTTGCCCGGGTTTTAGGGAACAGATTTTGAAAATTGTGTAGTGTTACCGTATAATTTTTTTAACAAGTTTTTTTTATTATTAATATTTTTGTTTGATATTTTAAATATGAATATAGGACGCTTAGCGCAGGACGAACTGGCCTATGAGATGAAGGTCAGGGGTTTGAAAGTAGGGACAGTTGAGGAAATGCGTAAAGCATTGAGGTCGTCGAGATTACTCGTTAAGAGGAACTCGATCGAAGGTACTATTGCTTACCCTTTTTGTTTTGAGGAGGATAGGGATGCTGTTAAAGCAAAAATTGAAGAGATTAGGACTCTTCTTAAGGATCCACCTAGAAATCCGAAGTCATCAAAATACATTAAAATCATGACCAAAATAGAATGGTGCATTGGTAGGTTAGCTAGGACACCTTGTGAGGCTAAAGATGAGGAAGAGGAGATTAGCTCTATTAGGAACGACGTTTTGTTTTTGTTAGGTGATCTCACCGGTGATACTGAGATCAGTGATAGGGAAGAAGAGCCATCGAAACAAAAGGCTCCTGTTAGGGCAGAAACCCAACTGAAGGTACCAGTTGGTCGGACAGAAACGGTTAGTCCGCGGTCTCCATCAGGTTCTTCTGCGACTAGGGTTTATGAAGGGCCTGCTTTAGATACTGTGGCTACCCCAGGTCGTGCTGACCTGTCTTTAGCAAGACAGTTAGCTGCTAGGGTACTAGAGCGTAGGTCGGAAAGGGTTGAGGCATACCCTGAGAGATTAGTGGTCCAGCAAAGGTGGCCTGAACGGATAGGGAAATTAGTGGATAAATTTACTGGTGACTCGGAAGGAGCATCAGTGAATTCTTTTTTAGAGAGGGTGGAGGAACTTCGGTTGTCAAACGATGTTCCAGAATCCCAACTTTTTAAATCATCTTCTGAGCTTTTTTCTGGTAGGGCACTTATGTGGTTTAGGACGGCTAGGGAGGATATTAGGAATTGGCAGGAGCTCGTGAAGGAACTCAAAGCGGAGTTCCTACCTGCGAATTACGATGATCTTTTGTTAGAAGAGATCAATCGTCGTTCACAGGGAAAGGATGAGACTTTCGGTGCGTATTTGACCACCATGAGGGCATTGTTCCGAAGATTGTCGGAACCTTTGTCAGAGGGAAGAATGGTTTCCATTTTAAGGAAAAATGTGGATCCATTCTTCCAACTTCAAATCGCGTGTGCCAAACCACAGACAGTCAAGGAATTAGCAGTATTAGGTAGGGAGTTAAAGGTTAATGTCGAGTCATTTTCTCCGCCTTCTAGAGGCAAAAATTTATTAGAACCGGAATGTGGTTACCGGCCAAGTATATCGGGACAAAACCGAGCGGCGGTTGTGAGTTCGGCTCCGAATAATCCATTCCGTCAGGTAGTTAGGTGTTACAACTGCAACAGGGAAGGGCATTTCGCCCATACCTGTTCAGTTGATAAACGTTGTTTTGGGTGTGGTGCTTCAGGCGTTTACCGTAGGGATTGTAGGCGGTGTTCGGGAAATGGGGAACGGGCTCTTGTGACAGCAGGACAAGAGACCCGTCGGCGTTAGTTAGGTCGTCTGCTGGCGACCAACTGGAGGATCGAGTGGAACTGAGTTTCACTTTAGCGGCAAATGGTAGGGACAGTAGGCCATATTTAGGAGTAAATATTTATGGAATCAAGTTTTTAGGATTACTTGATTCAGGTGCTTCACGCACAATTGTAGGAGGAGAAGGGTGGAAAATTTTGAAAGAGTTAGGACTAAGGTTAGGAAACTGTAGTGTTGGGTCAGTAGCGTTAGCAGATGGGGCGGGTGTAGGAGTAGCTGGATCTGTTTCTTTGCCTATGGAGGTTGAGAACAAATCCCTACTGATAGAATGTCTGGTTATACCGAATCTTCCTCACCTATTGATCTTAGGTGCCGATTTTTGGGCACTATCGGGCATAGTCCCGGATTTGAGATCAGGTATGTGGAGTTTTTCGAACCAAGAGATGGTGGCGTCGATAACAGACATGGTAGCAATTAGGGAAAAATCAGATTTGAATGAAAGTGAAGGAAAAAAGTTAGAATTAGTTTTAGAAGAGCTTTTTGAGTCAATGACCGAAGGATTAGGGTGCACCAATTTAGTTGAGCACAAAATTAGGACGTCCGCAGAACCGATTAAGCAGCGATACTATCCAGTGTCACCTGCGATTCAAAAACATATCGATCAGGAGCTTCAAGAGATGTTGGAAGCTGGTGTGATCGAGAAATCCAAGAGTCCTTGGGCATCTCCGATTCTTCTTGTGAAGAAAAAGGATGGTAGTTTTCGGTTCTGCGTTGACTATAGGCAGATTAATGAAGTAACAGATAGAGATGTTTATCCACTCCCCTTTATTTCGTCGATTTTGGACAAACTTTGAAACGCGAAGTTTTTGTCATCTCTCGACATTAAGTCTGCATACTGGCAGATACCCATGGAGGAGGAATCGCGCAAGTACACAGCCTTTACTGTGCCGGGAAGGGGTCTCTTTCAATTTTTGAGAATGCCTTTCGGCTTGCACAACTCCCCGGCAACTTGGCAAAGGCATTGACGATGTTCTGGGTCCTGATCTAGAACCATTTGTCTTTGTGTACTTGGATGACATTATCATCGTCACCGATACTTTTGAGAAACACCTTGAAATTCTCAAAGAAGTTTTTAAAAGATTGAGGGAGGCAGGACTTAAAGTAGGTAGGGAAAAATGTAATTTTTGTAGGCCTTCTTTGAAATTTCTTGGTTACGTCGTAGATAGGAACGGACTTCACGTCGACCCTGAAAAAGTGGAGACCATGTTAAAAATTCCTGCACCGAAAAACGTGAAGGAAATTAGGAGTTTTGTAGGGACAATTTCATGGTACCGTAGATTCGTACCAAATTTTGCAATTTTAGTTAGGCCTCTTACCGATCTCTTAAAGAAAGGTAAGAAATTTGAGTGGAGAAAAGAGTGTGAGGAGTGTTTTAGGAAAGCCAAAGAATGTTTGGTTACGGCACCGATATTGACATGTCCGGATTTTTCTCTGCCGTTTGTCGTTCAGACAGACGCGTCAGCTTATGGTATCGGCGCCGTACTTTCTCAAGAGTTTGAAGATGGGGAAAAAGCAGTTTGCTATATTAGTCGGTCATTGAATAGGAATGAAAGGAACTACTCTACGACCGAAAAGGAATGCTTAGCGGTTCTTTGGGCGATCGAAAAGTTGCGGCCGTATCTCGAAGGTGTTCGATTTACTGTCGTGACTGATCATCACTCATTGGTCTGGCTTAGTAACCTTAAGGATCCGCAAGATAGATTACCTCGTTGGGCCATTCGGCTCCAACAATTCGATTTCAAAATCATCCACAGAAAGGGCAAAGAACATGTCGTTCAAGACATGTTATCGCGAGGAGTTCCAGAGTTAGCTGGAATCTCAGATGCGGATTTGGACCCTTGGTTGATTAAAATGAAACCCTTAGTAGAAAAGAGCCCTTTAGCATACCCGTCTTGGAGAATAGAAGATGGGCGGCTCTATAAACATGTTAGGGTGAACCATGTAGTTGTTCATGAGGAAGGTGAGGGCTGGAAGTTAGTGTTAGGAAAAAGTGATAGGCCAAAAGTTTTGAGTGAGTGCCATGATAGTCCAATAGCAGGACACATGGGTGTTAAGAAAACTTTTGCTAGGGTAGCCGAAAAATATTACTGGCCCAAAATGAGGGGGGATATCACAAAGTATGTTAAAAATTGTAAGATTTGCCAACAAGTGAAACCAGTAAACGAGAAACCAGCTGGTCTTATGACAGAAAGAGTAGGGAATTCAAAACCATGGGAGATGATTTGCGTGGACTTGGTTGGTCCATTGCCAAAATCTTCCAGGGGTTTTATTTATATTTTGACGGTGGTGGACTACTTCACGAAGTTCCCACTTTTGTTCGCGTTGCGTTCGGCAACAGCGAAGGCGGTGTGTAGGGAATTGGAGGAAAATGTTTTCCTTCTGTTCGGTGTACCTAAGTGGATCGTCTGTGACAACGGTCCCCAGTTCCGTAGTAAAGAACTGAAAACGCTTAGCGAAGCGTACGGGTCACAACTTCGTTATACAGCGCACTATCATCCGCAGGCGAATCCTGCGGAGCGCATTAATCAAATTATTAAGACGACTCTCAGAGCTTATGTCTCTGAGAATCATCGGAGTTGGGATTCGCAACTGGCAAAAGAAGCCTGTGCAATCCGAACTTCTCAACATGAAGTATTAGGTGTTTCGCATTATTTCGCGAATTTTGGTAGGAACATGGCAACTAGTGGCCATAATGTAGGGATTAGTGATAGAGATAGGGAACAAAATAGTGGGGAAATTGATAGGCAGTTTAGAAAATTAAGAGAGGATATAGCTAGAAAGCTAGAGGCGGCAAGCAAAAAGTCCGCAAAAACTTATAATGTTAGGAGAAGAGACACGCAGTATCAACCTGGTGATCTCGTTTGGAGGAGAAATTTTTCGCTGTCAGATGCAGCAACTTATTATGCAGCAAAATTGGCTACCAAATTTGTTGGACCATTCAAAATTAGCAAACGGGTGTCACCTTGGACATATTTGCTAATCGATGACAAGGGTAAAGATCGGGGGACATGGCACGTTAAGGATTTGAAACCTTACATAGATGGTTGAGTCAAAAGTCCCTTAATCTTTTCTCTTAATTAATATTTTTGTTAACATTTTGCTTTTGATCTTGTTTTTTAAATACCCTTTTTTAACTTATTATAATCCGTGCCATTTTTTTTTTCTATAGATTTTGTTTTAAATTTACTAATGATGAAAACACCCGATGTTGTGTTGTTTACCTTTTTATACCTTTCCTAGTTGAGCCTTAAGAAATGGTTTGCTTTTCTTGAAAAGTAAACACATTTCTTGGGAGGTAAGGGTGGGATTTGTTACGGTAAAATTTACCGCAACAAAAGTCATCCGTCGATTCCTTCCTTTCCGTTATTTACTTTTCGTTACGGCTGCAAAATACTGGCAAGGTTGAGGGCAACCATGGTATCATCAACCATTGGTAACCAAAGCAGGTGTACGAGATATTTGGATCTTACAATTGGAACAGGCGGTTTCCAATTCCATATGTTCGTGGTTATCATGTAGACAAGTGGTCGCATGCAACGAGAAAAATACCGGCGGATGAGCTGAAGAGATAACGAGTCAGGCGGGCTCTTACCTACTCATAAATCAACAACACAACATCCTAAATACATCTTTATTTAACTTAAATTAACTTATCCTAACTTAACTTAAATTGGCTTTACTTAACTTAAAGTAACTTATCTTAACTTAACTAAATTTAACTTAACTTAATCATGTATTTTAATATGGGTCAAAGTTTCGTTGACATTCAACTACGGTGGCTTCCTGCGGAGCGAAAAAGGTTTCCAGGAAGCCGGTGTGCCGTGACCGATGATCACGAAAACGAATGGCTGAATGTGTGAATGTGTGGGTGACTGGAATGGTCGAGGGAAGAATAGGTTTGTTTTTAGCTGGGAAAGCCACTCTTGAGAGAGCTAACCCAGCGAGCAGTTGGATTTGTTTTTAGAAAACGAGGAAAATTGAAAAAAAAGAAAAATCGAGGAAAAGTTGTTTGCGGAAAAAAAAATAGGAAAGTCGAGATAAATTTTAAAAAGGAAAAATAAAAGTGATTCGAGGTACGAGGAACTAGGAGAAAATTCGAGGAGATAGAGGAGGAATAGTTGGAGGAAATTCAAAACAAAAAAATAAGTAGAGCGGACATTTTGTCCGATTGATTGAATTATTTCTTTATATACCTAGTCTTAAATTGTGATAGTTTTTTTTTTTTAATTCGAGTTCGTGAATATAATTTTCCAATCTCAGTTCTTTGTTTGTTTTTGATTTTTAACGGCTAACCGAAAGCCATTTAAATATTTCATTACATACTTGTATTCTTTTTATAGTCGAACAAATTTTGGGTTTTTATCCTGGTTCGTCCAAGGTTTCCCAAATAAAAATAATTTTAAGACCCCTTCTGGGCATATGATCAAACTTTGTGTTTTATTTTATATTAATTAACTTAGAATATTAGATTTGGAATTTTGCTAATTAGCCCAATTAAAATTCCTGGCGCCCACCTTTTATTACAAGTACCCCACTGTACTTGTAATAAAACATTTCGATCGTTTTATCACTTTGATTAAAACGAATCATATTTTTTTTATATAACAAAATTCTTCCACAACAGAACCCAGCCCAGCTGAGCAGTCGTGGTGGTAGCTTTTTATCGTGCTACAGCTTGCACTTTTTTTGTCTCTTTACGCATCTTCTTTCGTGTCTCGTTCGGTTAGTGTTAGCTGTCAAATGCTAAACTAATTTATATTTTTCATTCGGTTTCGTTGCACATCGTGTGCTTTTGTTTATCTAATAATTAAATTTGATCCGCGTTATTAAATCTATTGGTTTTCTTTTTTTATAAATACAAATAAAGACCAACGTAAGATAAATACCTTCCTAAACCCCAGTGAGAAGCAAAAGTGCAACAAAGTCAATGAAAATACCTAACACATAAGTGCTGGTAGATTCACTGACAGAGTCCCTGACATAGAGCCATGCATCTTCGACACTGCGACCTGGCCTAAAGCCGTACTGGAATGGAGACTGCTCAGGAATGCATTCCATCAGTCTGTCAACCAAAACCCTTTCCAGCACTTTGCCAAGTACTGGAAGGAGGCTGATTCCTCGATAAGACCTAGGATTAGTCCTGACCCTATCGTTAGACTTCAGAAGTACTATCACCCTTGCACATTTCCACTCCAGAGGAAAGTAATTCTCCCTGAAGCAGCACGAGTAGATAGCCATCAGGTATTCGGAGACCGCCGCCCAGATGGCCTTGACCATTCTACCCGTCATCCCATCGAACCCCGGTGACTTTCTCGATTTAAGTCCAGCGATGGCACCACTTATCTCCTCCTCATTCACCATGGCAGCCGACTCAAGTAGATCCACAGGTGGATCCACCTGTCTGACACCCCTAGGGAAAAAGGAGTTCATGAGCACCGTTGTACAGTCCCTCCATGACGTGAGAACAACACCCCCGTCATGGATGCACCCTACCTCTAAGGACTTCCTTACCCGACAAACATTTTAGAGATGACCCCACGGATCATCTCGATGCTCATCGGCGAAGGACCTCCATTCCTCATTCTTCCTATGAGCTAGCATCCTTTTGTATTCAGCCAAAACACGCCTATAGGCAAGCCTTGACTGATCCAAGTCTTCCAGCACACGCCGTCTGCAGTACTGGAAATGCTCTCGCAACCTCCTCAATTGGACACGCTTCTCACTCAATTCTGATGTCCACCACTTCACCTTTCTCGGATTCGTCTTATGGCTCCTCCGGAAGAGCTGGTCATTGACATCTCATACACAGTCGTTCAGTCTGGCAACCTTGTCATCAGTCTCGAGACTCCGAAAGGCGTCCAGTGACATTAACATAACCTTTCTTGCAACCTCATTCTGGTAAAACATCCAGTCAACCCTGTTGAGATACCAGCGCTTCTCCCGGACCACATTGACAGCCGGATTACCATCAGGAGTTGTAATCACAACCTGCATGAGACTGTGATCACTAACCCCTTGACCTCTCCGGATGGACCAATGCAGCTCGAACCTGCGAAGCGCCGACATATTTGCCAGGGTCACATCAATGTCACTCTGACAATTCGAACCATCGAAAGTAAAAAGATCGCTGGGCTCATTGAGAACACCCATGCGATTCACGGCAATTATTTCGCTTAGCAAATCTCCCCTACCGGCCCTGTGAGATTCGGACGTATGTCCCGTCATCTTACTGAACCAGACAGTAGAGACTTCATTAGCGTCAATGCCAAAAATCGCAGGAACATCCCCAACACGCTGCAGCAACCTGCCAAGGTATACCAAGTATGGTTCAATGCCTAAGGAGTGCCTAAAGTAAAGGCTACAAAAGAATAGCCTACCAAAGCTGCCCTCAACACTGACACTCATTCCCCATTCACTCGAGTCGAAGAGTGAACAGACACTGTTTACGTCGTTCACTACAACAGCGGCACTTCCCCTGCTGTCCGTGAACGATCTTGATTGCATATGCGCAGGAAGACCTGTAACTTGCCCTTCGACAAGGTAAGGCTCCTGCAACAATGCAAAGCCACACTGTGCATCACACATCAACTGCCCCAAATCATGCATAGCTACCCTCGAGTTCTGACAATTAAATTGGAGTAGTTTTACCTTCATATTTAATGTCGAGCACACGCCCTCCCCACTGCAGCCGCATAGACCGGACAGTCCATGGTCAGCATACAGTGTCCAGCCGGAGCCCCTCTGAAGTCGCATTCGCGACCCTGTATCGCGTTGCCACATTGCCAACTAGAGTGGGCAGACTGGCCACAACACACAGGCTGCGTCTGCCTACACTTAGACTGAAAGTGGTCCAGGCTAAGGCACCGGTTGCACCATTGAACCAGCGGTTTTTCCTTTATGAGAAACGACAGATGCTTAATATAGCATCTGCCTTCCCTCACAAGGACACTGGCAGCCCTAGGGCTGCATTCCAGCGAGACGTTCAAACGGCTATCTCCCACCGTCCAAGAAGTGCAGAGTCGAACCTCCCTTCCAAATTCCTCTTTGGTGAGCTTATCCAAGTTCAACTTGTGTAGCTCACCCAGGAAGTCTTCAGGTGAAACCCTCCTCTCCATCCCCTGCACGGAAACAAATACACCCTTTTACGCCTCTGCAGACAGACCTACTTCACCCACTTTTTTATGCGCCATAAGTGCATTTCTCTCAGCTACAGAGGGTGTGCGAACTAGTACACCACCGCGCCTGTCAGCAACCACTGAGTGGATCCTGACACCCACCTCCGGCACCAGCTGCTCCTCTACCCTTTTCTTAACGTCCCCAGGGGTCTCATTTTTCCCTCCCCTTAGCACCACCGACCTCGTCTCGGTCGGCTTGGCAGACATCAGGTAGTAACACCTTCGCCTTACCCGCCAAACCGCCCGAGATCGAAGCAGAACTTGCGACCTGCGCAAAAGAGGGCCGCTCCGCCACCGGAATGCCAACAGGGACGCCCAATGATCCGGCAGGGTTGGACCCACCAGCACCATCACACGCCACCACCGACCGCCCAGGAGAGGACACAGATATACCATCAAGTTTCCCCCTAAGCCTGTCATTCACCCCAATCAACTCCAAAACTAAGGCCTCATATTTAACAGTAAGGTCAGCCACCCTTTCCCCTACCTCAGGATGTTCTGTGATCAGCTTCATCGCTTCCAATCTTATTACATTCAACCTCTTGATAACATCATTCAGACCTTAAATTTTAGCAACAGCTCCCCCTTTAGGTCCCCCTTTATTTGCACCTCCAACATCAGTTGTTCTTCCAACAGAAGAAGGCACCTTAGTCGAGACCTTGGGAGCCCCGTTTGGAGGCGGAACAGCCACAGGCCCAACCGATTTTAGCGCACTGCCACCACCAGCCACCACTGGTGCCAGAGCCTTCCTAAGCCTAAGCGGACTACCACCAACCACCACATGCTCTGCCAACGGAGGTACCTTCTTCTCCACGTCCAGAGCCTGCAATGCTGTCAGCTGCAGTCCACTATTACCTCCTCCAATTCTGCCACTACCGAATTCGACAACGAGGGACCCACAATCGCCCCATCCAAAGCCAGCAATGCCTGTGATGTACCAGCAATCGAAGGTACCCTCCTCTCATTATCCACTTCAACGTTGGGCTTCTTGGAAGCCAGAGAATCAGAGGCCGAGGAGTCTGCCTTAGCAACTTCCTCGACCTGCCTCTTCCTGGCCTTCACCGATCCAGCGACGGACTCGGCCTCCATGGCAGAATCATCCGCCATGGACATGGACGAGTCCGATGCCAGCGGAGCACCCTCAGTGGGAGCTTTCTTAGCCCTCCGGCCTTTCTTTCCTTTCCCTCTCACTTTAACCTCCTCTACCACTGTGTTGGATTTGAGGTACTTGCTACGCTCCGAAGGAGGTACCTTGAATCCAACATTGACATCACTCTCACAGTCAGAGCTCAGTCCCACCATCTCTTCTGCACTCATTTTTAAAAAAATAGAATACTCACCTGAGTTTCTCACTCTCAGTGCAACTAGGCCCTATGCTACCTCTCCTGTCCACTTCACAAAATTTTCTGTTCTCTTGAAGACACTTATTTCACTTTCACCATGTGACTCTCTCTGAGTTTCTCCTGTTCACTACAACTCTCTGTGAGTTCTCTCTACAACACAAGTGCTCTCGACTAATTACCACTAATCACTACACTACTTTAATAAGCTAGAGCACTTACCCAAACACGTCCGTTCACTACAAAGGTCCACGACTGAAATGAGTAGAGTAGGACAGATGGAAAGGAAAAGCTTACGCAGTGGTTTTGCCAGCGTTGAAGAACACCTCTTCAGAACAATGGGGGGGATACTATCCGGGCCAGCGGATTTGTGTAAGTCGAGATCTTTCAGAACTCTGGCAACTGCACGAGTGCGGAAGAAGATTTTTCCCATAGAATCATCTGCGCTCTCAAGTACAGGAGGAGTCATAACACTTTCAGGCAGCGACGAATTAACAGCAAACTGTGCTGCAAGTAAATTGGCTTTATCGATTGAGCTGACTAAAGGGGTATCGTTGAAGACGAGCGTTAGAACCGAGGATGAGGTGGTGATTCGTATGTTTTTTACAAATGACCAAAACTTTTTACTACCTTTGGGACATTGTAGAATTTTTTGCCATAATTTTTGATCATGTAAAAATTTGGTTCGTCGAATATGAACGTTTTATGTTTGCATTTAGGAACTATTTGCTTAGCATAATTTGCGCAAGTTTTGCGTTTAGGAATTTGCCCATTGAAGCAACAACTTTTTTACTTGCGATATACGTAGTAAAGGGCAAGTTTAGGATTCGTGCAAAAAAAAAATTTCGAGATAATAATTTTCCCTGACATTACGATGATAGAGAAAGCGAAAAAAGTGGGTCTCGTAATTATGTCTGTCTGTCTGTCTGCCTGTCTGTCTGTATGTACCTCGACCTGCAGCCTAAACGGCTGAAGCGATTTTCTTCAAACTTTGGACTTAAGGTTCTTATGGAATTCCCTAGAAGGGAAATTGAATTTTTATTTTATCTCAAAAAATAACGGTACCTGTCATACAACCAATAAACAAAAATTGATTTATTTTAAAATCGGCTCTAACGATTTTGAAAAAAAAAAATACGAGCTGCTATAATTACTAAAATAAATATTTTGGTAGAAAAAAAAAGTAACGGTTATTTAAGGTACCTGTCACAGAACCGATTTTTTGGTTTTCAAATTTCTCGTTAACGGCTAGACCGATTTCAACCAAATTGTTAACGTAAGTGGTCCTTTAAAACTTTAAAAATATTGCATATAAATTTTTTTTAAAAAATAATTTTTGGATTTTTAAAAAACTATTGAAATTTTTTTTTTCAAAATTCAATATCTTGAAGACGGGTCATAAAATAAAAAAATAAATCAAAAATAAAGCACAACGGCTCATGAAGAACCAGGGCCTAGTGACTAACAACTCGCAACCATTCCTGTGTGCGCCTTCCGACAGGAATGGAAGGGACCTCTAATTCTATGCCGAATCCGAACGGCTAGACGAGAAGCAATTATTCGTAAGAGGCAGTAGCCCTGAAAAAAACTTTTTAGTTTTTAGGTGGACGAGGCTGGGAAGCGAACCCAGACCTCCAGCGTGACAGTTGAACGCACTAACCATTACGCTACGGGCTACTACTGAAAACGGGTCAATGAATATTTTTTAAATTTTGTGTAAAATTGTACATTATTTAATTCTAAAAGTTGGCATACCAAATTTTATTTCTAAAAATGTTCCAGAATTTTTATATATAAAAAATTATTTTTAAGAAAACCGCTCTAACGATTTTTGAAATTTTTTTTTCGTAAATTCACATTTATCAAACAAATCAGATGGCAGAATTTTTTTTGAGCTCTAACTGTTAAAGCTATTAAAAAAAAAAACAAATCTATAGTAAACTATAGTAATAATTGATATTTTAAATTGTTTTTGATACTTTCTTTTAATGATTTCATAATGTTATAGAACCACATTATGCACATTGACAATTTTCAGCTACGTTAAAGTTGTTAGCTACGAGAGCAAGTTTGTGCGATCCAGTCGTGCCCATTTTTCTTTAAACGATTTCATATGGAATGATTTATTTGATAAAAAAAGGACTAACATCTTCTTTGAAAAACCACAAAGAATCTTAAAATCGGTAAAAAATCGGTAAAAGAGTTAAAATAATTTTAGTATCATAAAAAGCAAACAAAAATATTCAAGTTTTTGTTTATATTTTGTTTTGTATCTATTTAGGGATCACTTCGTAATAAATGTACAACCATTTTCTTCGTAGCTAAATAAGGAAAAAGCAAAAAATATTTTCAACCCCTAATAGGCTGATTTGTTTGGTTTTGTCTAACTTTTCGGACTTGCAATTTAAAACCTTGAAAACAATAGGTACCCATTTTTATTCTGATAAATGAGATACAAATTGATTTTTTTTTTTCAGAGATGATTTTAACATCAAAAATATTATTTAAAACCCAATATTTGCATTTTTAAAAACTCCAAAAAACGCTTTTAGCATAGAATTGATGCTCGCGCATTAAGAAAATTGAAAAAAAAAAAAAAAAAAAAAAAAATAGAAAAAACGTAACTCTAAAAACTGGCTTGAGAATACACAAAATATTAAAGAAAGACAATGATAATAGAGAATTGTTATCACAAAACTTATTTTATTCAAAATTAAATAATTCATGTCACACAGCGAATTTGTAGGTACTTTATAAAAAAAATTGACAGTTTTTTACCTTTTTTCTGAGTGCTTCCAAATTAATATTAATATTTTTAATATTTTTTTTATTTTATGGTTAGATGGCAAAAAAACATATCAGTGATAACATAGTAAAAAGGAAAAATAGCATCTTATGAAAAATAACAACAAAAACAACTGACCTATCAATAAATCCGACATTTTGAAACCCGTTTTTCGGGGTGTTTCTATGGACGGTTTTTTTCCGAATTTGGATATGTTGTTCAGTAGTGGTGACTGATCAAAAATCAATTAAAGAAGCTTCTGTTGCAATTTTTGCCTCTTTAAGGGTATAATTAAAAGTATAACCAATGTTTACTTTTAACATATATATTTTTATATTTATTGCTTTCTATATAAAATTCTTACTTTTCTATATAATGTATAATTGTGTAACAATTATTTATTATTAGTATTACATAAATATTTTTTTAAAGGATAGGTACATAATAATAAATTATTTATTAATTTGTAACATATAAAGTATATAAAAGAAAAAAAAAAACAAATAAAAATAAGATGCAACAGTTTCTGACACTTTTGTCCGACAAGCTTATTATAAGCAGTACCTATTTATCTTTTATTTTGTTTAAACAATAATCAATCTTTCGTTATACCTCACTATCGGTTTTCTATCTGCTTTTCAGTAAAAGTAAAAACCATCAATAAAAGCTGAAACAGGTGAAAACTGGATTTTTTTAAGTATAATCTTTAAAATTATAACATAAATGTCAAACCTCCAGCCACCAACTTTTATTAATTTGAATGATGTAAGTAAAATGGTTCAGTAATTTTTTTTACTGATGGAGTGGAACATTAAAAAGATGGGACACAGAAAACTGAAACGAAATATTCCTTTTTATGTGAATTGGCAATCAGTAATTCAGTAAAACGAATTTCCATCAGTAAAATAAATAAATGCTTTTTTTACAAAAAAAATATTCTTCCTTGAGATTATTTTTTGCCAGAAAAAAATATTTTAATTGATTTGCCATCGATTCATACCATTTTTATGTTTCAAATAGTTTTATAACACATGAAATTATCCAAAAGAATATTTTTACTGACGGTTTTAACTGATCGCTATAACTGGCCCCTAAGTGGCTTTTCCAGATTAAAAAGCTAATTGATTGATATGAATTGTTTTTTATATACATCTTTAACATAAATTGGCTCATTAAAAAGTACTTTTATGGAATTCTTATTATTTTAGAATGTTAACATTAAAACCATTCCATGCGTTACTAGATTCATTCGATTTGATAAATAATCGATTCATCAGTAGGGGTTTACTTTCTTTTTCGATTTGCTAAGTTTTCTGTTTTCCTTTTTTTCTAGATTATATAAACTTCTTTAAAATAATTTTTCGCAAAGGAACTGGAAGAACTTGGCGCTAATTAATCTAGGCATCATCGAAATTGAGTTCTCGAAGATTTAGAGTAATCTTAATTATCTCCTTTTGAGGGGGACTACTGCTGCGTTTGAGAACTTTACGTTCGAGTAAATCAGACTCGATATTGGTTGGACTGAGATCGTCTAGCTCCGCACTTAAATTTGTGACGTCCCGTTTGCTTCTTGTATCATCATCATCATTAGTGGCATATACATCATGTTCCTCTTCAAATATGTTATTGGCACTGAACGAAAGCCCATTTATTTCGTCGAATAGTGAATTTTCTTTTGCTTTGCGAATGGATCTATCATGGCCGGGATTATCGAATGGAGGCAAATAAGTTGCAGGAACTCGACTTGTGCCTTTGTATCCGGTTTCAGGGCAACGGGGATCTAAGGATCCAGGGAAGCAGTATATGGACCACCTTATATTATACACTATATGCCAACGTATATCACTGAATACGTCCAACAGAAAAAAAATATGAACAAGATACCAACCATATAGAATTCCACACATTGTCGGACGTTCGAAATTTCAAAAACCCACAGAACTGATTTTCGATCATGTCAAACTTTTTTTGTATGCGACATACGTTCATATTTCCGCCAATCATTCCTTTTCTCATCCAACTCTCGTCCATGGTAGTCGACATAAAAAACCATTACTCAGTGCATAAAACTATTCATCCTATACAAAACATACGTATATATAAAGAATAATTACTTCGCTAATCAATTTATATTCAGTAAGTGTTTCATTAATGAATAAAACTACTCAGTTTTTGTTAAATAATAATTCTTATACAAAGAAACCTAAGCGTTTGATTTCTTGCTAGGAAAACCTAATTTGTGCTACACACGTGGGGAACCCTAGAACTGCACCTGATCGTAGAGACTATTCTACAGCATCGCAACTGTACCAAATAAATCAGTCTCATTTGCGCCTTTTCTGGTTGCTTGTGGCCAAGCCACGCGGTTGACTTTCACGTCACTGCTAGCCACTGTGAAACAGAGATCGTTTCAGATCACAAATCACAGTCTGATCACCAAGTCCGATTGTTCCACGAGAGCTGGTGCTCTCGATCGTACATCGTTCATTCTGTAGCGATCTGGGGAACACGCACAAGGAAAGACATCACGTTCACCAGCACCAATCGAAATATTTGGTACCAGAGGCGATCTGAACGAGAGTTGGTTTTGTGCCTTATACACGCTTCAAACCTCGACACTATTCTTCATCAGGTGTAGGATTCAGAAAACCTCTTAGGAGAACAAACACAAAGAAAAATCAGCCACGTCACTGGCATGTCATCTCTACCTAACCCATCATAAGCTCCAGCAATCAATTTCGTTTAACCGCCCTTATCCATCACATACATTGGTGAAATCGAGTTCTTACTTCAGCTCTTTCATCACTGCATCATAAAGGAGATCCTCCGATATTCCACCCGTAATCGTGGTGAATTACATTTTTTTTACCACACCTCATCATTAAAATCTGCATCAACAAAAATTACTCTACAGCATCCTAAATTAAAATTGAATGTATCAAATTTAAGATAAGATAACTCATCGCATCAATCATCACGTTTTTCTCTTACAAAAGTTAAGTATTCTCTCTTAACATCAATTTTCGTTCAAATTGAAAAGATTTTGTTTCCTAATATTTAATCTAGCTAAACTCATACCAACAAGCATCTACTCGACCAACAAAGCTGCTGTGTACATCATCTTTGAAGAAGTCGGTAAGTTCATTTTTAATTTGCTGTTCTATCTGAACAAATAAGAAAGTAAAGAGAAATTTAAATTTGAACGATGAGTGATTAGAGGAATACCCAAAATTAAGTTTTTATTGATCATACTATATTTGAGTGAAATTAATTGAAATTAAAACCTAGATCGAGCATGAGTGAGTGAAAAGAATAAATTGACTCAATCAATTTTGTTTGCTTATAAATCGGCTCTTTGCAAGAGAGATCTATTTATAGATACCCGAGTATTTGGGTTATAATTTTTTTATATGACTTTAAATTATATTGTTTTTTTTATATGACAGCATGACATCGGAGCATAGAGTTAGTTTTTGTTCTCTTCACTCAAATGCCGAATAAGATCTCTTAGATAGATTATTATATTATGTTTGTTTAGCCTACCTTTATAAATCTTGAAGACTTATTTTTTTTTTTTTTTTGTTAGCATATGAACATTTACGTTATTTTTTTATTTTACCCTGAAGATGAGTTACTCTTTTTTTTATTTATATAACTTTTTACAATTTCTGAATTAAATAAATGTGTGTATGGAATATTCAAACGCCTTGACCATTCTGATTTTACTTGGAGTAATTTGAGTTAATATGGAGTAATTTTGATATTCAGTGCAGAAGGGAAAGATAAGACGTGAAGATGCGAAAAGACGACCGTGTAGGTATAGGTAGTAGTTCTAAGGAACTTACTCAGTCTCAAGTAAGGGGTTATTGAAATGACAAGAGTGGAACAATAACCATGGAGTTTTCTTGATTGTTTCGGAAGACGGAGGGAGGGATACACTCAGGGGCCCATTTTTATCTCGGGTTTCCCATTTCGAAAATTTAGGAATAGTAGTTTTTGCGATATGAAGGTATATAATAGATCTTATTGGGTCATTTAGGATCGGCATGAAATATTGTGCGGTAGTTCAGCGGCAAGTACAAGTACCCACCCCACCAACGAGCTGGTCTTTTGGTGAAGCAAGCATGCCGAGTCGTACTTTGTTGGCTGGACTACTCACTTCACGTCCTATAGGTGATCTCGGGAAATCCTGTGGTCCTGAGGGATCTGTAGGAAAGCAAGTCATCGCTTCTTGGGTCTTGAGAACCTAGATAGCACTTTGGAATAGCTGTTGTTTTTAGACACTTAGGATCACTGGATCCTGGGAAGCAACGGGGAGCTGACCTCGGTTTTGTAACCTGTGGACCTTTGGATCTGTAGATCCTTGATAACACAGTGTAGTTGTCACAGGCAGTGGAGTTGTTATCTTAGGACAACGTGGATCGCTTGGCCCAGGATAGCAGTTGGGGTCATCGGCTGTTGGTGGAAGATAAGTAGAAGGTTGCTTCGAAGGTATTGGTGCCTTGGCACACTTAAATCGGGTGATCCGGTATAGCAATTTGGTTTTGGACTTGTTGTCTATGGACATCTGGGATCCTTGGATCCTCGATAACAATTTAGCTCCATTATTGTTACTGGAAATTGAGTAGTTATTTGAGGACATCTTGGGTTTTGAGAACCTGGATAGCACTTTGGAGCTGCTGTTGGTTTTAGACACTTAGGATCAGTGGATCCTGGGAAACAATGGGGAACAGACGTCGGTTTCGTAGCCTGTGAACACTTTGGATTTTTAGATCCTGGATAACACCGTGGAGATGTGACAGGGAGTGGAGTTGTTACGTTAGGACAACGTGGATCGCCTGACCCGGGATAGCAATTGGGAGCACCGGCCGTTGGGTGCAGATATAAAGAAGGCTGCTTCGTAGGTATTGGTGGCTTGGGACATCTTGGATTGGGTGATCGGGGGTAGCAATTCGGTAACGGGCTAGTTGGCTGAGAACATCTGGGATCCTTTGATCCTGGATAACAGTTAAGTCCGTTGTTGTTATTGGAAGTTGTGTAGTTGTTTGAGGACATCTTGGGTCTTGAGAACCTGGATAGCACTTGGTAGCTGCTGTTGGTTTTGGACATTTAGGATCAGTGGATCCTGGGAAACAACGGGGAACTGACGACGGTTTCGTAGTCTGTGGACACCTTAAATCTGTAGATCCTGGATAGCACCGTGGAGTTGTGACAGAGAGTGGAGTTGTTACTTTAGGACAACGTGGATCGCTTGACCCTGGATAGCAATTAGGAGCACCGTCTGTTGGTGGCAGATAAGCAGGAGGTTGCTTCGCAGGTATTGGTGGCTTGGGACACTTTGGATTGGGTGATCCGGGGTAACAATTTGGTGGTGGGCTTGTTGGCTGTGAAAATTTAGGATCCTCGATAACATTTTAGCTCCGTTGTTGTTATTGGAAGTTGAGTAGATATTTGAGGACATCGTTGGTCTTGAGAATCTGGATAGCACTTTGGAACTGCTGTCGTTTTTGTACATTTAGGATCAGTGGATCCTGGGAAACAACGGGGAACTGACGTCGGTCTCGTAGCCTGTGAACACTTTGGATTTGTAGATCCTAGATAACACCGAGGCGTTGTAACAGGGAGTGGAGTTGTTACCTTAGGACAACGTGGATCGCTTGACTGTGGATAGCAATTAGGAGCACAGCCCGTTGGTGGCAGATAGGCAGGAGGTTGCTTCGCAGGTATTGGTGGCTTAGGACACCTTGGATTGGGTGATACGGGGTAGCAATTTGGTGGTGGGCTATTTGTCTGTAAACATTTGGGATCCGTTAATCCTCGATATTATTTAAGCTCCGTTGTTGTTATTGGAAAATGTGTAGATATTTGAGGACATCGTGGGTCTTGAGAACCTGGATAGCACTTTGGAGCTGCTGTCGTTTTTGTACATTTAGGATCAGGGGATCCTGGGGAAGTGACGTCGGTTTAGTAGCCTGTGGACACTTTGGGTCTGTAAATCCTGGATAGCACCGTGGAGTTCTGAGAGGTAGAGGAGTGTGTGCCGAAACAGCTGTAACACCATAAAATTTAATAGAAGTGGACATTAAAACAAATATTTTGATTTTATATTTTCATTAAGAGAGTCGGAGACAGAACGGAGCCCTGGGGCACACCAGCATTTATTTTGTGAATTTCAGACTTGAAACCATCCAATACAACTTGTATTGAACGGTCCGAAAGGTAATTTATAATCCAACGAAGAAGCGATTCATCGATACCAAATGCACGCATTTTCGATAAGAGAGCTTGATACCAAACTCTATCAAATGCTTTAGAAATATCAAGCGCAATAATCTTTCTTTCTCCAAAACAATGTAAAGATTTGTGCCACTGTTCGATGAGATATACCATCAGATCACCAGTGGACCTATTGCTACGAAAGCCGTACTGCCGGTCATTAAGAAGCTTTCGTTCTATGAGATATTTCTTCAGCTGGAAATTAATCAGCGTTTCCATGACCTTAGACAGAAGGGCATAAGCGCAATTGGTCGATAGTTAGGGGGGGGAAGAAGACACGCCTTTTTTGGGACAGGCTGGACAAATGATGTTTTCCATCCACTCGGAAAGAGACCAGTAGAGTAATGGGAGGGAGACAATCCGGGCCAGCGGAAACTCTGGCAACTGCACGACTGCGGAAGAAAATTTGTCCCATAGAATTATTTGCGCTTTCAAGTACAGGAGGAGTCATAACACTTTCAGGCAGCGACGAATTAACAGCAAACTGTGCTACAAGTAAATTGGTTTAATCGATTGAGCTGACAAAAAGAGTATCGTTGAAGACGAGCGTTAGAACCGAGGATGAGGTGGTGTTTCGTATGTTTTTTACAAATGAACAAAATTTTTTACTACCTTTGGGACCATTGTAGAATTTTTTTCCATAGTTCTTGATCATGTAAGAAATTGGTTCGTCGAATATGAACGTTTTATGTTTGCATTTAGGAACTATTTGCTTAGCATAATTTGCGCAAGTTTTGCGTTTAGGAATTTGCCCATTGAAGCAACAACTTTTTTACTTGCGATATACGTGGTAAAGGGCAAGTTTAGGATTCGTGCAAAAAAAAAATTTCGAGATAATAATTTTCCCTGACATTACGATGATAGAGAAAGCGAAAAAAGTGGGTCTCGTAGTTATGTCTGTCTGTCTGTCTGTCCGTCTGTCCGTCTGTCTGTATTTACCCCGACCTGGAGCCCAAACGGCTGAAGCGAGTTTCTTCAAACTTAGGACTTAAGGTTCTTATGGAATTCCCTAGAGGGGAAATTGAATTTTTGTTTTATCTCAAAAAATAACGGTACCTGTCATACAACCAATATACAAAAATTGATTTATCTTAAAAACGGCTCTAACGATTTTGAAAAAAAAAAATTACGAGCTACTATAATTACTAAATTAAATATTTTGGTACAAAAAAAAAAAAAAAAAAGTAACGGTTATTAACGGTACCTGTCACAGAACTGATTTTTTGGTTTTCAAATTTCTCATTAACAGCTACACCGATTTCAACCAAATTTTTAACGTAAGTGGTCCTTTAAAACTTTAAAATATTGCATATAAAATTTTTTGAAAAAATAATTTTTGGATTCGGAAAAAAATATTGAATTTTTTTTTTTTGAAAATTCAATATCTTGAAAACGGGTCAACGAATATTTTTTAAATTTTGTGTAGAATTGAACATTATTTAATTCTAAAAGTTGGCATACCAAATTTTATTTTTAAAAATGTTCAAGAATTTTTATATATAAAAAATTATTTTTAAGAAAACCGCTCTAACGATTTTTGAAATTTTTTTTTTCGTAAATTCACATTTATCAAACAAATCAAATGGCAGAATTTTTTTTTGAGCTCTAACTGTTAAAGCTATTTAAAAAAAAAACAAATCTATAGTAAACTATAGTAATAATTGATATTTTAAATTGTTTTTGATACTTTCTTTTAATGATTTCATAATGTTATAGAACCACATTATGCACATTGACAATTTTCAGCTACGTTAAAGTTGTTAGCTACGAGAGCAAGTTTGTGCGATCCAGTCGTGCCCATTTTTCTTTAGACGATTTCATATGGAATGATTTATTTGATAAAAAAAGGACTAACATCTTCTTTGAAAAACCACAAAGAATCTTAAAATCGGTAAAAAATCGGTAAAAGAGTTAAAATAATTTTAGTATCATAAAAAGCAAACAAAAATATTCAAGTTTTTGTTTATATTTTGTTTTGTATCTATTTAGGGATCACTTCGTAATAAATGTACAACCATTTTCTTCGTAGCTAAATAAGGAAAAAGCAAAAAATATTTTCAACCCCTAATAGTAAGGCTGATTTGTTTGGTTTTGTCTAACTTTTCGGACTTGCAATTTAAAACCTTGAAAACAATAGGTACCCATTTTTATTCTGATAAATGAGATACAAATTGATTTTTTTTTTTTCAGAGATGATTTTAACATCTAAAATATTATTTAAAACCCAATATTTGCATTTTTAAAAACTCCAAAAAACGCTTTTAGCATAGAATTGATGCTCGCGCATTAAGAAAATTGAACAAAAAAAAAAAAAAAAAAAAAAAAAAATAGAAAAAACGTAACTCTAAAAACTGGCTTGAGAATACACAAAATATTAAAGAAAGACAATGATAATAGAGAATTGTTATCACAAAACTTATTTTATTCAAAAGTAAATAATTCATGTCACACAGCGAATTTGTAGGTACTTTATAAAAAAAATTGACAGTTTTTTACCTTTTTTCTGAGTGCTTCCAAATTAATATTAATATTTTTAATATTTTTTTTATTTTATGGTTAGATGGCAAAAAAACATATCAGTGATAACATAGTAAAAAGGAAAAATAGCATCTTATGAAAAATAACAACAAAAACAACTGACCTATCAATAAATCCGACATTTTGAAACCCGTTTTTCGGGGTGTTTCTATAGACGGTTTTTTTTCCGAATTTGGATATGTTGTTCAGTAGTGGTGACTGATCAAAAATCAATTAAAGAAGCTTCTGTTGCAATTTTTGCCTCTTTAAGGGTATAATTAAAAGTATAACCAATGTTTACTTTTAACATATATATTTTTATATTTATTGCTTTCTATATAAAATTCTTACTTTTCTATATAATGTATAATTGTGTAACAATTATTTATTATTAGTATTACATAAATATTTTTTTAAAGGATAGGTACATAATAATAAATTATTTATTAATTTGTAACATATAAAGTATATAAAAGAAAAAAAAAACAAATAAAAATAAGATGCAACAGTTTCTGACACTTTTGTCCGACAAGCTTATTATAAGCAGTACCTATTTATCTTTTATTTTGTTTAAACAATAATCAATCTTTCGTTATACCTCACTATCGGTTTTCTATCTGCTTTTCAGTAAAAGTAAAAACCATCAGTAAAAGCTGAAACAGGTGAAAACTGGATTTTTTTAAGTATAATCTTTAAAATTATAACATAAATGTCAAACCTCCAGCCACCAACTTTTATTAATTTGAATGATGTAAGTAAAATGGTTCAGTAATTTTTTTTACTGATGGAGTGGAACATTAAAAAGATGGGACACAGAAAACTGAAACGAAATATTCCTTTTTATGTGAATTGGCAATCAGTAATTCAGTAAAACGAATTTCCATCAGTAAAATAAATAAATGCTTTTTTTACAAAAAAATATTCTTCCTTGAGATTATTTTTTGCCAGAAAAAAATATTTTAATTGATTTGCCATCGATTCATACCATTTTTATGTTTCAAATAGTTTTTTAACACATGAAATTATCCAAAAGAATATTTTTACTGACGGTTTTAACTGATCGCTATAACTGGCCCCTAAGTGGCTTTTCCAGATTAAAAAGCTAATTGATTGATATGAATTGTTTTTTATATACATCTTTAACATAAATTGGCTCATTAAAAAGTACTTTTATGGAATTCTTATTATTTTAGAATGTTAACATTAAAACCATTCCATGCGTTACTAGATTCATTCGATTTGATAAATAATCGATTCATCAGTAGGGGTTTACTTTCTTTTTCGATTTGCTAAGTTTTCTGTTTTCCTTTTTTTTCTAGATTATATAAACTTCTTTAAAATAATTTTTCGCAAAGGAACTGGAAGAACTTGGCGCTAATTAATCTAGGCATCATCGAAATTGAGTTCTCGAAGATTTAGAGTAATCTTAATTATCTCCTTTTGAGGGGGACTACTGCTGCGTTTGAGAACTTTACGTTCGAGTAAATCAGACTCGATATTGGTTGGACTGAGATCGTCTAGCTCCGCACTTAAATTTGTGACGTCCCGTTTGCTTCTTGTATCATCATCATCATTAGTGGCATATACATCATATTCCTCTTCAAATATGTTATTGGCACTGAACGAAAGCCCATTTATTTCGTCGAATAGTGAATTTTCTTTTGCTTTGCGAATGGATCTATCATGGCCGGGATTATCGAATGGAGGCAAATAAGTTGCAGGAACTCGACTTGTGCCTTTGTATCCGGTTTCAGGGCAACGGGGATCTAAGGATCCAGGGAAGCAGTATATGGACCACCTTATATTATACACTATATGCCAACGTATATCACTGAATACGTCCAACAGAAAAAAAATATGAACAAGATACCAACCATATAGAATTCCACACATTGTCGGACGTTCGAAATTTCAAAAACCCACAGAACTGATTTTCGATCATGTCAAACTTTTTTTGTATACGAAATACGTTCATATTTCCGCCAATCATTCCTTTTCTCATCCAACTCTCGTCCATGGTAGTCGACATAAAAAACCATTACTCAGTGCATAAAACTATTCATCCTATACAAAACATACGTATATATAAAGAATAATTACTTCGCTAATCAATTTATATTCAGTAAGTGTTTCATTAATGAATAAAACTACTCAGTTTTTGTTAAATAATAATTCTTATACAAAGAAACCTAAGCGTTTGATTTCTTGCTAGGAAAACCTAATTTGTGCTACACACGTGGGGAACCCTAGAACTGCACCTGATCGTAGAGACTATTCTACAGCATCGCAACTGTACCAAATAAATCAGTCTCATTTGCGCCTTTTCTGGTTGCTTGTGGCCAAGCCACGCGGTTGACTTTCACGTCACTGCTAGCCACTGTGAAACAGAGATCGTTTCAGATCACAAATCACAGTCTGATCACCAAGTCCGATTGTTCCACGAGAGCTGGTGCTCTCGATCGTACATCGTTCATTCTGTAGCGATCTGGGGAACACGCACAAGGAAAGACATCACGTTCACCAGCACCAATCGAAATATTTGGTACCAGAGGCGATCTGAACGAGAGTTGGTTTTGTGCCTTATACACGCTTCAAACCTCGACACTATTCTTCATCAGGTGTAGGATTCAGAAAACCTCTTAGGAGAACAAACACAAAGAAAAATCAGCCACGTCACTGGCATGTCATCTCTACCTAACCCATCATAAGCTCCAGCAATCAATTTCGTTTAACCGCCCTTATCCATCACATACATTGGTGAAATCGAGTTCTTACTTCAGCTCTTTCATCACTGCATCATAAAGGAGATCCTCCGATATTCCACCCGTAATCGTGGTGAATTACATTTTTTTTACCACACCTCATCATTAAAATCTGCATCAACAAAAATTACTCTACAGCATCCTAAATTAAAATTGAATGTATCAAATTTAAGATAAGATAACTCATCGCATCAATCATCACGTTTTTCTCTTACAAAAGTTAAGTATTCTCTCTTAACATCAATTTTCGTTCAAATTGAAAAGATTTTGTTTCCTAATATTTAATCTAGCTAAACTCATACCAACAAGCATCTACTCGACCAACAAAGCTGCTGTGCACATCATCTTTGAAGAAGTCGGTAAGTTCATTTTTAATTTGCTGTTCTATCTGAACAAATAAGAAAGTAAAGAGAAATTTAAATTTGAACGATGAGTGATTAGAGGAATACCCAAAATTAAGTTTTTATTGATCATACTATATTTGAGTGAAATTAATTGAAATTAAAACCTAGATCGAGCATGAGTGAGTGAAAAGAATAAATTGACTCAATCAATTTTGTTTGCTTATAAATCGGCTCTTTGCGAGAGAGATCTATTTATAGATACCCGAGTATTTGGGTTATAATTTTTTTATATGACTTTAAATTATATTGTTTTTTTATATGACAGCATGACATCGGAGCATAGAGTTAGTTTTTGTTCTCTTCACTCAAATGCCGAATAAGATCTCTTAGATAGATTATTATATTATGTTTGTTTAGCCTACCTTTATAAATCTTGAAGACTTATTTTTTTTTTTTTTTGTTAGCATATGAACATTTACGTTATTTTTTTATTTTACCCTGAAGATGAGTTACTCTTTTTTTTATTTATATAACTTTTTACAATTTCTGAATTAAATAAATGTGTGTATGGAATATTCAAACGCCTTGACCATTCTGATTTTACTTGGAGTAATTTGAGTTAATATGGAGTAATTTTGATATTCAGTGCAGAAGGGAAAGATAAGACGTGAAGATGCGAAAAGACGACCGTGTAGGTATAGGTAGTAGTTCTAAGGAACTTACTCAGTCTCAAGTAAGGGGTTATTGAAATGACAAGAGTGGAACAATAACCATGGAGTTTTCTTGATTGTTTCGGAAGACGGAGGGAGGGATACACTCAGGGGCCCATTTTTATCTCGGGTTTCCCATTTCGAAAATTTAGGAATAGTAGTTTTTGCGATATGAAGGTATATAATAGATCTTATTGGGTCATTTAGGATCGGCATGAAATATTGTGCGGTAGTTCAGCGGCAAGTACAAGTACCCACCCCACCAACGAGCTGGTCTTTTGGTGAAGCAAGCATGCCGAGTCGTACTTTGTTGGCTGGACTACTCACTTCACGTCCTATAGGTGATCTCGGGAAATCCTGTGGTCCTGAGGGATCTGTAGGAAAGCAAGTCATCGCTTCTTGGGTCTTGAGAACCTAGATAGGACTTTGGAATAGCTGTTGTTTTTAGACACTTAGGATCACTGGATCCTGGGAAGCAACGGGGAGCTGACCTCGGTTTTGTAACCTGTGGACCTTTGGATCTGTAGATCCTTGATAACACAGTGTAGTTGTCACAGGCAGTGGAGTTGTTATCTTAGGACAACGTGGATCGCTTGGCCCAGGATAGCAGTTGGGGTCATCGGCTGTTGGTGGAAGATAAGTAGAAGGTTGCTTCGAAGGTATTGGTGCCTTGGCACACTTAAATCGGGTGATCCGGTATAGCAATTTGGTTTTGGACTTGTTGTCTATGGACATCTGGGATCCTTGGATCCTCGATAACAATTTAGCTCCATTATTGTTACTGGAAATTGAGTAGTTATTTGAGGACATCTTGGGTTTTGAGAACCTGGATAGCACTTTGGAGCTGCTGTTGGTTTTAGACACTGTTCAATATTTATTCTTCTTAACTACATAATTTCATAATTTATTTCTCAAAATAATATATTGTTTTCAATTTAACTTATCAAATGTAATTATGTTCCACACTTTGCCAAACATGAAACTATTTACCTTATAACTTTATAATTTAATTTGTCTTTCCAATTGTATTGGAAAATTACTCTAGCTGTAAAAATCTCTCTTAAATTAATATTTTGTCTATCCGTTATTTTGTTCATACATCTGCAATGCACTGTAAATTCTTTGAATCTACTTTTTCTTTCTTCTTATTTGAACCATCACGCTGGACACATCGTCATATTAAAATGGTAATATTAATTATAATTAGCAAGTTGTTTTTATATTTATTCTTCGTCGTTGCATGAATGGTTTTGTCATACGGTCGTGTAGTTAGCCTTCTACATTAAACAATATAAAAATACAGATAATCCTATGAGTTTAAAACATTAAGAAATAAAAACAAATTGAGAATAATATAAAGGTGTAAAATACAAAACATCCTGGTCCTTCGCTGCCAAATTAAAATTGAGCCTTCTTAGAACGTCGTCACGTGGTGTAGTTTTGCTGGGAATATCGACATACATATGTACATACTTATATGTACATTTTCTTGGATTTGTGGTTGATTCTCAGCACTTAAGCTAAAGAAAGAACATTGTGAAAATATTTTCAGATCGTGTTGCAAAGATATTTTCAATTTCGTGGCCATTTTTTGGTTTTTTTTTGTTGTTCATCCTATCAGCAATCTCGTATTTGGTTATGAACGTGGTCAAGGCAAAACGTGGTCGTGCTAAGGGTAGACAGACCAAAGCATCAGATTTCGCTTCGACAGTGGACATTAATACGCCATTTTCAATGCTTCAAATTCGTCTCGAGAAATTGGAGGAATCCTGGACTGATTTTGTTTCGCTCCAAGATGAAATGTATTTGTACATTGAGGAGGATGAGTTTGTAGACCCAGAACCAGAGTTCTACGAATACGAAGCAAAATATTTCGTGGCTCATTCAGTCTACTCAAGTTTTATTAAAGTGAAGCAGGCTTCGGAACCTGCTGATACATCGGTTGCTGAAAAGTTAGCGAGTCAACAAGCAACGTTTTTGGAGAAGTTGAACTCCACTCCTGCTAAGGCATCTGTAAATCTTCCTAAGGTAGCATTGCTAACTTTTTCGGGCGACTACCAAGATTGGCCTTCTTTCAAGGATATGTTCCTTAGTTCGGTTGACCAAAACCCTTCACTGAAACCGTCGCAGAAGTTTTACTATCTCAAGAGTTTCTTGAGTAGCACAGCGGCTGATTTAATAAGCCACATGAAGCTCACCGATAGCAATTATTTCGAAGCTTGGGATAGGTTGGAAAAACGGTTTGACAGGTCGCAATTAATTGTTCAATCATACATTCATTCATTCATTTCGTTGACATCGACAAATTCTTCCAACGTGGCTTTGCTTAGGAAAATCACAGATGGTGCTGACGAGGTGATAAGGGGATTAAACGCTCTCAACACAAATGGTCGTGATCCGTGGGTTATCTATTTATTAATTCAAAAACTTGACCCAGATACGAAGCAAGCTTGGGCAGAACATCTTGGGTCAAAGGAAGATCCTACGATAGACGAACTTCTTGAATTTTTACAAAAGCGTTGTATTTGTTTGGAATCTTGTTCAGTTCCAGTTCGACATTGTAAACCTAGGAATAAGACGCAGGGTACAATAAGAGCTCATGTTGTGGAATCTGCACAAAGCTGCTTAGAATGTAAAGGGAACCATAGCTTATCAAACTGTTAGAATTTTCTCGCGCTAGGTGTGGATGCTTGTCGAACTTTCGCTAGGGAAAAATCTTTGTGTTTCAACTGCTTACGACAAGGACATTCTGCGAACAAATGTTTTTTACATCAGCGTTGCAAAATCTGTAAATGTCGACACCATGTCTTAGTTCATCAGGATGTAGCTACTGTTCCTTTAACTAATAATTCAACTATTAATACAGATCAGACATCAGTTGCTGTTGTTCCAGTCTCTACTTCTTTGTCTTCAAATCCAGGTCCGTCGTCGGTTGTAAATAATCATTCATGTGAGGTCAGTGGTAGTTTTCATACAATTCTTCCAACTGCTGTTGTAAGAACTCAAGATAGAGAAAGGTCATTCCATAATCTTCGTGTGCTTCTGGATACTGGATCCCAAGTTTCATTTATCACTGAACAGGCTGTTCAACGCTTGGGACTTAAACGAAGTCAGTCACGTATTCCTGTTCTTGGAGTTGCTTCCACCTCAGCGGGTGTTACCAATGGAGTTGTGACACTTAGGCTCTCTTCTCGATTTAGTTCAAGGTTTGTTGATGTGGACTGTCATGTTCTTTCGAAGCTGACATCTTTGTTGCCAGAATCCTTGATTGACAATATCGACATGGGAAATCTTGTGTCTTTTGAGCTCGCCGATCCTTACTTCAACAAACCAGGTCCCATTGATGTTTTAATTGGGGCAGATAAGGTATTCAGTATCATTTTAGGACCACCTACTGAAAAATTAGCTGGTGTACCCAACTTAATTCCAACGATTTTCGGTTCGGTCATTGCAGGAAGGTCTGCAAAAACTTCTCCTTATCTTCATAAGGGTATCAATACGTTTATTTGTACGCAGCTGGATCATTCACAAGAATTTGATCTTGAGAAATTCTGGCGTTTAGAAGAAATTCCTAATGAGCCCATTCTCTCTATTGAAGACCAGCATGCCGAAGAAATGTTTGCTTCAACTCATGAAAGGCTTTCTAATGGTCGTTATAAGGTTAAATTGCCATTTAAATCTGACGAAAACGTTAATTTTGGGAATTCTTTTGCTGTTTCACTTCGCCGTCTTCATTCAATTGAACGAAGATTTTTGTCAAATTCATCTCTAAAGGAAGAATATCACAGATTCATGGATGAGTATTTGTCGTTGGGTCATATGGAAGAAATTCCAGCTGCCGAAATATACTCGCCAACTTATAGGTCGTTCTATCTTCCTCATCATGCGGTATTTAAAGATGACAGCAGCACTACAAAAGTAAGAGTAGTTTTTGATGGTTCGGCAAAAACAAATCACTCCATCGCTTTGAACGATTCGCTTCTTGTTGGTCCATCTATACAACGTGACATCTTCTCTATTTGTCTTCGCTTTAGACGGCATTTGTACACCATTTCAGGAGACATCGAGAAGATGTACAGACAGATCCAAGTTTCACGTGAAGATTGTGATTATCAGATAATACTGTGGCGTAAATCCCCTGAGGAACCCGTTAAACACTACCGGCTGTTAACAGTTACATATGGAACTGCGTGTGCTCCCTTTTTAGCAGTAAGAACATTGAAGCAGTTAGCTTTAGATTCTTCTGAAAAGTATCCACTTGCATCAGCAACCGTTCTTAACGATTTCTACGTCGATGATGTAATCACTGGTGCAGATACAATAGAAGAAGTCATTACGCTTCAAAGGGAGCTGGTAGAACTGCTAAAAACGGGAGGATTTAATCTACGTAAATGGACAACAAACTGCTGGCCTCTTTTGCTATCTATTCCTGAAGACCAACGTGAGATGTCACCAATTCAATTTGAAGATTTAGATTCGGTTAAAGTCTTAGGTATGCAGTGGTGTCCTGCAAGGGATCGATTTTCGTACAAGGTGAAATTCAGCGAAACCACTGTTTGTACTAAGCGTCGAATATTGTCAGATGCTTCTCGTATTTTTGACCCAATGGGATTTCTTGCTCCGATTGTTATTGCTGCTAAAATACTTCTTCAGGACTTGTGGAGGGAAAAACTGAACTGGGACGAAGAACTGCCGAAGGAACTAGCTGATCGTTGGACTACTATTCGACATGAATTACCTCTCATCGGAGATGTACAAATTCCGAGGATTATTTGGACGAACAAAGGCAATTACGAGTTTCATGGATTTTGTGATGTATCTTTGGATGCATATTCAGCAGTGGTATATTGCAGAAGTAAGAACGAGGATGGTACAATATCGGTAGCATTGGTAACTGCAAAGAGTAAGGTTTCTCCCATCAAGGTTTTGTCTCTCCCTAGACTTGAGCTCTGCGGAGCCTTATTATTAACTCGTCTAATCAATAAACTTAAAATATCTTTACAGGATAAAGACATTAAAGTTTTCGCTTGGACAGATTCTTCAATCGTGCTCCACTGGCTCTCTTCTCCTCCAAAAAAATGGTTGGTGTTTATCGGAAATCGTACATCAGAAATCATTTCATCTATTCCACACAAACTTTGGAACCATGTGCGATCTGAGAGCAACCCAGCCGACTGTGCAACTCGTGGAATTTCACCATCTTTTTTGCCTTCAAATGAGCTGTGGTGGAAGGGACCCTCGTGGCTGTGGAAGGGAAGGAGCAGTGGCCGTATTCAAATCCATGTCAAAAGGAGTTTTCAAAGGAACAGTTGGAAGAAAGGAGAAACCCGAAAATGCAGGTACTTATGTCAAACGCTCTTGATGAAAATGTATTGCAAATTATTTTAAACAACTCGTCGAAATGGTACAAATGCCAAAGAATAGTTGCAACAATGTTTCGGTTTCGGTTTAATTGTCGCGTACCTAAGGAAAACCCTTTGCTTCGCAATTATCAACCTTTTTGTGTGCAAGAGCTTTTAAAGGCTAAAATAACTTTATTAAAGTTTAGTCAGATGACCGTGTTTTTGTCGGAAATTATCGCGTTACAAAGAGGAAAAGAACTATCGAAAAAACATAAACTTTTAAGCCTAGCTCCCTTTATCGATTCGGACGGATTACTTAGAGTACTCTCATATAATGAAAAGCACCCCATCATACTCTGTAAATCAAATCGCGTATCTGAACTGATTGTTAATTATATTCATGAACACTATTTACATGCCGGTGTGACTCTTATGATCGCATTAATTAAGAAGGAATTTTACATTGTTGGCTGCAGCAATCTAGTGCGTCAAGAAGTTCACAAGTGCATTTCATGTTTTCGGCAACGTCGTGATTCATCAAAACAATTAATGGGAAATCTTCCCATGGAAAGAATTCGGTTTTCACGTCCGTTTAGTAAGGTAGGATGTGATTACGCCGGTCCTATTACGTTAAGACTTTCTCGCGGTAGAAACCCCAAATTCGTAAAAGCATATATCGCCTTATTTGTTTGTTTCGTTACAAAGGGTATTCATTTAGAACTGGTTGGTGACTTGTCGTCAAACGCGTTTCTGCTGGCTTTAGATCGGTTTTGTGCGCGTCGTGGAAAGCCAGCGGAAATTTGGAGTGACAATGGGACTAATTTTCATGGTGCCAAACGTTTGCTGAACGATATGTTTCAATCCCTCATAAGTGAACAGCAACAAAGTATTGTCATTGATCATCTCGCCAAAGATAACATCACATGGAAGTTTCTCCCACCGTCTGCACCCCACTTTGGAGGTTTATGGGAGGCTGGTGTCAAGTCGGTGAAGCAGCACCTCAAACGAGTCATCGGGGAACACATATTGACGTACGAGGAAATGTACACACTTCTCACCAAAATTGAAGCTCTCCTGAATTCGCGTCCAGTGTGGCAGACATCGGACACAGAACCAAGTGCCCTTTCACCTTCTCATTTTATGATTGGAGAGTCATACACCTCAGTTCCTCAACCTGATTTGGTAAATTTTAAAATTTCTGTTCAAGCTAATTGGTATCTTTTACAGAAACTCTATCAAGGCTTTTGGAGAAGATGGCATCAAGAATATTTAACGTCACTTCAACAAAGGCAAAAGTGGCATAACACTCAACCGAATTTATCTGTTAATGATGTCGTACTTTTAAAGGAGCCAAACCTGCCACCTTCTAAATGGATTCTTGGGCGAATCATTGCAACATATCCAGGCAAGGACAGCAGAGTCAGAGTGGTCACAGTACGAACCATGAACGGAGAATACACTCGTCCAGTTGTAAAGCTGGCCCCACTACCTTTTGCTGAAAGGCCGGAGCCTTTCAGGGGGGGCTGAATGTTCAATATTTATTCTTCTTAAATACATAATTTCATAATTTATTTCTCAAAATAATATATTGTTTTCAATTTAACTTATCAAATGTAATTATGTTCCACACTTTGCCAAACATGAAACTATTTACCTTATAACTTTATAATTTAATTTGTCTTTCCAATTGTATTGGAAAATTACTCTAGCTGTAAAAATCTCTCTTAAATTAATATTTTGTCTATCCGTTATTTTGTTCATACATCTGCAATGCACTGTAAATTCTTTGAATCTACTTTTTCTTTCTTCTTGTTTGAACCATCACGCTGGACACATCGTACTATTAAAATGGTAATATTAATTATAATTAGCAAGTTGTTTTTATATTTATTCTTCGTCGTTGCATGAATGGTTTTGTCATACGGTCGTGTAGTTAGCCTTCTACATTAAACAATACAAAAATACAGATAATCCTATGAGTTTAAAACATTAAGAAATAAAATCAAATTGAGAATAATATAAAGGTGTAAAATACAAAACAGACACTTAGGATCAGTGGATCCTGGGAAACAATGGGGAACAGACGTCGGTTTCGTAGCCTGTGAACACTTTGGATTTTTAGATCCTGGATAACACCGTGGAGATGTGACAGGGAGTGGAGTTGTTACGTTAGGACAACGTGGATCGCCTGACCCGGGATAGCAATTGGGAGCACCGGCCGTTGGGTGCAGATATAAAGAAGGCTGCTTCGTAGGTATTGGTGGCTTGGGACATCTTGGATTGGGTGATCGGGGGTAGCAATTCGGTAACGGGCTAGTTGGCTGAGAACATCTGGGATCCTTTGATCCTGGATAACAGTTAAGTCCGTTGTTGTTATTGGAAGTTGTGTAGTTGTTTGAGGACATCTTAGGTCTTGAGAACCTGGATAGCACTTGGTAGCTGCTGTCGTTTTTGTACATTTAGGATCAGTGGATCCTGGGAAACAACGGGGAACTGACGACGGTTTCGTAGTCTGTGGACACCTTAAATCTGTAGATCCTGGATAGCACCGTGGAGTTGTGACAGAGAGTGGAGTTGTTACTTTAGGACAACGTGGATCGCTTGACCCTGGATAGCAATTAGGAGCACCGTCTGTTGGTGGCAGATAAGCAGGAGGTTGCTTCGCAGGTATTGGTGGCTTGGGACACTTTGGATTGGGTGATCCGGGGTAACAATTTGGTGGTGGGCTTGTTGGCTGTGAAAATTTAGGATCCTCGATAACATTTTAGCTCCGTTGTTGTTATTGGAAGTTGAGTAGATATTTGAGGACATCGTTGGTCTTGAGAATCTGGATAGCACTTTGGAACTGCTGTCGTTTTTGTACATTTAGGATCAGTGGATCCTGGGAAACAACGGGGAACTGACGTCGGTCTCGTAGCCTGTGAACACTTTGGATTTGTAGATCCTAGATAACACCGAGGCGTTGTAACAGGGAGTGGAGTTGTTACCTTAGGACAACGTGGATCGCTTGACTGTGGATAGCAATTAGGAGCACAGCCCGTTGGTGGCAGATAGGCAGGAGGTTGCTTCGCAGGTATTGGTGGCTTAGGACACCTTGGATTGGGTGATACGGGGTAGCAATTTGGTGGTGGGCTATTTGTCTGTAAACATTTGGGATCCGTTAATCCTCGATATTATTTAAGCTCCGTTGTTGTTATTGGAAAATGTGTAGATATTTGAGGACATCGTGGGTCTTGAGAACCTGGATAGCACTTTGGAGCTGCTGTCGTTTTTGTACATTTAGGATCAGGGGATCCTGGGGAAGTGACGTCGGTTTAGTAGCCTGTGGACACTTTGGGTCTGTAAATCCTGGATAGCACCGTGGAGTTCTGAGAGGTAGAGGAGTGTGTGCCGAAACAGCTGTAACACCATAAAATTTAATAGAAGTGGACATTAAAACAAATATTTTGATTTTATATTTTCATTAAGAGAGTCGGAGACAGAACGGAGCCCTGGGGCACACCAGCATTTATTTTGTGAATTTCAGACTTGAAACCATCCAATACAACTTGTATTGAACGGTCCGAAAGGTAATTTATAATCCAACGAAGAAGCGATTCATCGATACCAAATGCACGCATTTTCGATAAGAGAGCTTGATACCAAACTCTATCAAATGCTTTAGAAATATCAAGCGCAATAATCTTTCTTTCTCCAAAACAATGTAAAGATTTGTGCCACTGTTCGATGAGATATACCATCAGATCACCAGTGGACCTATTGCTACGAAAGCCGTTCTGCCGGTCATTAAGAAGCTTTCGTTCTATGAGATATTTCTTCAGCTGGAAATTAATCAGCGTTTCCATGACCTTAGACAGAAGGGCATAAGCGCAATTGGTCGATAGTTAGGGGGGGGAAGAAGACACGCCTTTTTTGGGACAGGCTGGACAAATGATGTTTTCCATCCACTCGGAAAGAGACCAGTAGAGTAATGGGAGGGAGACAATCCGGGCCAGCGGAAACTCTGGCAACTGCACGACTGCGGAAGAAAATTTGTCCCATAGAATTATTTGCGCTTTCAAGTACAGGAGGAGTCATAACACTTTCAGGCAGCGACGAATTAACAGCAAACTGTGCTACAAGTAAATTGGCTTAATCGATTGAGCTGACAAAAAGAGTATCGTTGAAGACGAGCGTTAGAACCGAGGATGAGGTGGTGTTTCGTATGTTTTTTACAAATGAACAAAATTTTTTACTACCTTTGGGACCATTGTAGAATTTTTTTCCATAGTTCTTGATCATGTAAGAAATTGGTTCGTCGAATATGAACGTTTTATGTTTGCATTTAGGAACTATTTGCTTAGCATAATTTGCGCAAGTTTTGCGTTTAGGAATTTGCCCATTGAAGCAACAACTTTTTTACTTGCGATATACGTAGTAAAGGGCAAGTTTAGGATTCGTGCAAAAAAAAAATTTCGAGATAATAATTTTCCCTGACATTACGATGATAGAGAAAGCGAAAAAAGTGGGTCTCGTAGTTATGTCTGTCTGTCTGTCTGTCCGTCTGTCCGTCTGTCTGTATTTACCCCGACCTGGAGCCCAAACGGCTGAAGCGAGTTTCTTCAAACTTAGGACTTAAGGTTCTTATGGAATTCCCTAGAGGGGAAATTGAATTTTTGTTTTATCTCAAAAAATAACGGTACCTGTCATACAACCAATATACAAAAATTGATTTATCTTAAAAACGGCTCTAACGATTTTGAAAAAAAAAAAATTACGAGCTACTATAATTACTAAATTAAATATTTTGGTACAAAAAAAAAAAAAAAAAAAGTAACGGTTATTAACGGTACCTGTCACAGAACTGATTTTTTGGTTTTCAAATTTCTCATTAACAGCTACACCGATTTCAACCAAATTTTTAACGTAAGTGGTCCTTTAAAACTTTAAAATATTGCATATAAAATTTTTTGAAAAAATAATTTTTGGATTCGGAAAAAAATATTGAATTTTTTTTTTTTGAAAATTCAATATCTTTAAAACGGGTCAACGAATATTTTTTAAATTTTGTGTAGAATTGAACATTATTTAATTCTAAAAGTTGGCATACCAAATTTTATTTTTAAAAATGTTCAAGAATTTTTATATATAAAAAATTATTTTTAAGAAAACCGCTCTAACGATTTTTGAAATTTTTTTTTCGTAAATTCACATTTATCAAACAAATCAAATGGCAGAATTTTTTTTTGAGCTCTAACTGTTAAAGCTATTTAAAAAAAAAACAAATCTATAGTAAACTATAGTAATAATTGATATTTTAAATTGTTTTTGATACTTTCTTTTAATGATTTCATAATGTTATAGAACCACATTATGCACATTGACAATTTTCAGCTACGTTAAAGTTGTTAGCTACGAGAGCAAGTTTGTGCGATCCAGTCGTGCCCATTTTTCTTTAGACGATTTCATATGGAATGATTTATTTGATAAAAAAAGGACTAACATCTTCTTTGAAAAACCACAAAGAATCTAAAAATCGGTAAAAAATCGGTAAAAGAGTTAAAATAATTTTAGTATCATAAAAAGCAAACAAAAATATTCAAGTTTTTGTTTATATTTTGTTTTGTATCTATTTAGGGATCACTTCGTAATAAATGTACAACCATTTTCTTCGTAGCTAAATAAGGAAAAAGCAAAAAATATTTTCAACCCCTAATAGTAAGGCTGATTTGTTTGGTTTTGTCTAACTTTTCGGACTTGCAATTTAAAACCTTGAAAACAATAGGTACCCATTTTTATTCTGATAAATGAGATACAAATTGATTTTTTTTTTCAGAGATGATTTTAACATCAAAAATATTATTTAAAACCCAATATTTGCATTTTTAAAAACTCCAAAAAACGCTTTTAGCATAGAATTGATGCTCGCGCATTAAGAAAATTGAAAAAAAAAAAAAAAAATAGAAAAAACGTAACTCTAAAAACTGGCTTGAGAATACACAAAATATTAAAGAAAGACAATGATAATAGAGAATTGTTATCACAAAACTTATTTTATTCAAAATTAAATAATTCATGTCACACAGCGAATTTGTAGGTACTTTATAAAAAAAATTGACAGTTTTTTACCTTTTTTCTGAGTGCTTCCAAATTAATATTAATATTTTTAATATTTTTTTTATTTTATGGTTAGATGGCAAAAAAACATATCAGTGATAACATAGTAAAAAGGAAAAATAGCATCTTATGAAAAATAACAACAAAAACAACTGACCTATCAATAAATCCGACATTTTGAAACCCGTTTTTCGGGGTGTTTCTATGGACGGTTTTTTTTCCGAATTTGGATATGTTGTTCAGTAGTGGTGACTGATCAAAAATCAATTAAAGAAGCTTCTGTTGCAATTTTTGCCTCTTTAAGGGTATAATTAAAAGTATAACTAATGTTTACTTTTAACATATATATTTTTATATTTATTGCTTTCTATATAAAATTCTTACTTTTCTATATAATGTATAATTGTGTAACAATTATTTATTATTAGTATTACATAAATATTTTTTTAAAGGATAGGTACATAATAATAAATTATTTATTAATTTGTAACATATAAAGTATATAAAAGAAAAAAAAAAAACAAATAAAAATAAGATGCAACAGTTTCTGACACTTTTGTCCGACAAGCTTATTATAAGCAGTACCTATTTATCTTTTATTTTGTTTAAACAATAATCAATCTTTCGTTATACCTCACTATCGGTTTTCTATCTGCTTTTCAGTAAAAGTAAAAACCATCAGTAAAAGCTGAAACAGGTGAAAACTGGATTTTTTTAAGTATAATCTTTAAAATTATAACATAAATGTCAAACCTCCAGCCACCAACTTTTATTAATTTGAATGATGTAAGTAAAATGGTTCAGTAATTTTTTTTACTGATGGAGTGGAACATTAAAAAGATGGGACACAGAAAACTGAAACGAAATATTCCTTTTTATGTGAATTGGCAATCAGTAATTCAGTAAAACGAATTTCCATCAGTAAAATAAATAAATGCTTTTTTTACAAAAAAAATATTCTTCCTTGAGATTATTTTTTGCCAGAAAAAAATATTTTAATTGATTTGCCATCGATTCATACCATTTTTATGTTTCAAATAGTTTTATAACACATGAAATTATCCAAAAGAATATTTTTACTGACGGTTTTAACTGATCGCTATAACTGGCCCCTAAGTGGCTTTTCCAGATTAAAAAGCTAATTGATTGATATGAATTGTTTTTTATATACATCTTTAACATAAATTGGCTCATTAAAAAGTACTTTTATGGAATTCTTATTATTTTAGAATGTTAACATTAAAACCGTTCCATGCGTTACTAGATTCATTCGATTTGATAAATAATCGATTCATCAGTAGGGGTTTACTTTCTTTTTCGATTTGCTAAGTTTTCTGTTTTCCTTTTTTTTCTAGATTATATAAACTTCTTTAAAATAATTTTTCGGAAAGGAACTGGAAGAACTTGGCGCTAATTAATCTAGGCATCATCGAAATTGAGTTCTCGAAGATTTAGAGTAATCTTAATTATCTCCTTTTGAGGGGGACTACTGCTGCGTTTGAGAACTTTACGTTCGAGTAAATCAGACTCGATATTGGTTGGACTGAAATCGTCTAGCTCCGCACTTAAATTTGTGACGTCCCGTTTGCTTCTTGTATCATCATCATCATTAGTGGCATATACATCATATTCCTCTTCAAATATGTTATTGGCACTGAACGAAAGCCCATTTATTTCGTCGAATAGTGAATTTTCTTTTGCTTTGCGAATGGATCTATCATGGCCGGGATTATCGAATGGAGGCAAATAAGTTGCAGGAACTCGACTTGTGCCTTTGTATCCGGTTTCAGGGCAACGGGGATCTAAGGATCCAGGGAAGCAGTATATGGACCACCTTATATTATACACTATATGCCAACGTATATCACTGAATACGTCCAACAGAAAAAAAATATGAACAAGATACCAACCATATAGAATTCCACACATTGTCGGACGTTCGAAATTTCAAAAACCCACAGAACTGATTTTCGATCATGTCAAACTTTTTTTGTATGCGAAATACGTTCATATTTCCGCCAATCATTCCTTTTCTCATCCAACTCTCGTCCATGGTAGTCGACATAAAAAACCATTACTCAGTGCATAAAACTATTCATCCTATACAAAACATACGTATATATAAAGAATAATTACTTCGCTAATCAATTTATATTCAGTAAGTGTTTCATTAATGAATAAAACTACTCAGTTTTTGTTAAATAATAATTCTTATACAAAGAAACCTAAGCGTTTGATTTCTTGCTAGGAAAACCTAATTTGTGCTACACACGTGGGGAACCCTAGAACTGCACCTGATCGTAGAGACTATTCTACAGCATCGCAACTGTACCAAATAAATCAGTCTCATTTGCGCCTTTTCTGGTTGCTTGTGGCCAAGCCACGCGGTTGACTTTCACGTCACTGCTAGCCACTGTGAAACAGAGATCGTTTCAGATCACAAATCACAGTCTGATCACCAAGTCCGATTGTTCCACGAGAGCTGGTGCTCTCGATCGTACATCGTTCATTCTGTAGCGATCTGGGGAACACGCACAAGGAAAGACATCACGTTCACCAGCACCAATCGAAATATTTGGTACCAGAGGCGATCTGAACGAGAGTTGGTTTTGTGCCTTATACACGCTTCAAACCTCGACACTATTCTTCATCAGGTGTAGGATTCAGAAAACCTCTTAGGAGAACAAACACAAAGAAAAATCAGCCACGTCACTGGCATGTCATCTCTACCTAACCCATCATAAGCTCCAGCAATCAATTTCGTTTAACCGCCCTTATCCATCACATACATTGGTGAAATCGAGTTCTTACTTCAGCTCTTTCATCACTGCATCATAAAGGAGATCCTCCGATATTCCACCCGTAATCGTGGTGAATTACATTTTTTTTACCACACCTCATCATTAAAATCTGCATCAACAAAAATTACTCTACAGCATCCTAAATTAAAATTGAATGTATCAAATTTAAGATAAGATAACTCATCGCATCAATCATCACGTTTTTCTCTTACAAAAGTTAAGTATTCTCTCTTAACATCAATTTTCGTTCAAATTGAAAAGATTTTGTTTCCTAATATTTAATCTAGCTAAACTCATACCAACAAGCATCTACTCGACCAACAAAGCTGCTGTGCACATCATCTTTGAAGAAGTCGGTAAGTTCATTTTTAATTTGCTGTTCTATCTGAACAAATAAGAAAGTAAAGAGAAATTTAAATTTGAACGATGAGTGATTAGAGGAATACCCAAAATTAAGTTTTTATTGATCATACTATATTTGAGTGAAATTAATTGAAATTAAAACCTAGATCGAGCATGAGTGAGTGAAAAGAATAAATTGACTCAATCAATTTTGTTTGCTTATAAATCGGCTCTTTGCAAGAGAGATCTATTTATAGATACCCGAGTATTTGGGTTATAATTTTTTTATATGACTTTAAATTATATTGTTTTTTTTATATGACAGCATGACATCGGAGCATAGAGTTAGTTTTTGTTCTCTTCACTCAAATGCCGAATAAGATCTCTTAGATAGATTATTATATTATGTTTGTTTAGCCTACCTTTATAAATCTTGAAGACTTATTTTTTTTTTTTTTTTGTTAGCATATGAACATTTACGTTATTTTTTTATTTTACCCTGAAGATGAGTTACTCTTTTTTTTATTTATATAACTTTTTACAATTTCTGAATTAAATAAATGTGTGTATGGAATATTCAAACGCCTTGACCATTCTGATTTTACTTGGAGTAATTTGAGTTAATATGGAGTAATTTTGATATTCAGTGCAGAAGGGAAAGATAAGACGTGAAGATGCGAAAAGACGACCGTGTAGGTTTAGGTAGTAGTTCTAAGGAACTTACTCAGTCTCAAGTAAGGGGTTATTGAAATGACAAGAGTGGAACAATAACCATGGAGTTTTCTTGATTGTTTCGGAAGACGGAGGGAGGGATACACTCAGGGGCCCATTTTTATCTCGGGTTTCCCATTTCGAAAATTTAGGAATAGTAGTTTTTGCGATATGAAGGTATATAATAGATCTTATTGGGTCATTTAGGATCGGCATGAAATATTGTGCGGTAGTTCAGCGGCAAGTACAAGTACCCACCCCACCAACGAGCTGGTCTTTTGGTGAAGCAAGCATGCCGAGTCGTACTTTGTTGGCTGGACTACTCACTTCACGTCCTATAGGTGATCTCGGGAAATCCTGTGGTCCTGAGGGATCTGTAGGAAAGCAAGTCATCGCTTCTTGGGTCTTGAGAACCTAGATAGCACTTTGGAATAGCTGTTGTTTTTAGACACTTAGGATCACTGGATCCTGGGAAGCAACGGGGAGCTGACCTCGGTTTTGTAACCTGTGGACCTTTGGATCTGTAGATCCTTGATAACACAGTGTAGTTGTCACAGGCAGTGGAGTTGTTATCTTAGGACAACGTGGATCGCTTGGCCCAGGATAGCAGTTGGGGTCATCGGCTGTTGGTGGAAGATAAGTAGAAGGTTGCTTCGAAGGTATTGGTGCCTTGGCACACTTAAATCGGGTGATCCGGTATAGCAATTTGGTTTTGGACTTGTTGTCTATGGACATCTGGGATCCTTGGATCCTCGATAACAATTTAGCTCCATTATTGTTACTGGAAATTGAGTAGTTATTTGAGGACATCTTGGGTTTTGAGAACCTGGATAGCACTTTGGAGCTGCTGTTGGTTTTAGACACTTAGGATCAGTGGATCCTGGGAAACAATGGGGAACAGACGTCGGTTTCGTAGCCTGTGAACACTTTGGATTTTTAGATCCTGGATAACACCGTGGAGATGTGACAGGGAGTGGAGTTGTTACGTTAGGACAACGTGGATCGCCTGACCCGGGATAGCAATTGGGAGCACCGGCCGTTGGGTGCAGATATAAAGAAGGCTGCTTCGTAGGTATTGGTGGCTTGGGACATCTTGGATTGGGTGATCGGGGGTAGCAATTCGGTAACGGGCTAGTTGGCTGAGAACATCTGGGATCCTTTGATCCTGGATAACAGTTAAGTCCGTTGTTGTTATTGGAAGTTGAGTAGTTGTTTGAGGACATCTTGGGTCTTGAGAACCTGGATAGCACTTGGTAGCTGCTGTTGGTTTTGGACATTTAGGATCAGTGGATCCTGGGAAACAACGGGGAACTGACGACGGTTTCGTAGTCTGTGGACACCTTAAATCTGTAGATCCTGGATAGCACCGTGGAGTTGTGACAGAGAGTGGAGTTGTTACTTTAGGACAACGTGGATCGCTTGACCCTGGATAGCAATTAGGAGCACCGTCTGTTGGTGGCAGATAAGCAGGAGGTTGCTTCGCAGGTATTGGTGGCTTGGGACACTTTGGATTGGGTGATCCGGGGTAACAATTTGGTGGTGGGCTTGTTGGCTGTGAAAATTTAGGATCCTCGATAACATTTTAGCTCCGTTGTTGTTATTGGAAGTTGAGTAGATATTTGAGGACATCGTTGGTCTTGAGAATCTGGATAGCACTTTGGAACTGCTGTCGTTTTTGTACATTTAGGATCAGTGGATCCTGGGAAACAACGGGGAACTGACGTCGGTCTCGTAGCCTGTGAACACTTTGGATTTGTAGATCCTAGATAACACCGAGGCGTTGTAACAGGGAGTGGAGTTGTTACCTTAGGACAACGTGGATCGCTTGACTGTGGATAGCAATTAGGAGCACAGCCCGTTGGTGGCAGATAGGCAGGAGGTTGCTTCGCAGGTATTGGTGGCTTAGGACACCTTGGATTGGGTGATACGGGGTAGCAATTTGGTGGTGGGCTATTTGTCTGTAAACATTTGGGATCCGTTAATCCTCGATATTATTTAAGCTCCGTTGTTGTTATTGGAAAATGTGTAGATATTTGAGGACATCGTGGGTCTTGAGAACCTGGATAGCACTTTGGAGCTGCTGTCGTTTTTGTACATTTAGGATCAGGGGATCCTGGGGAAGTGACGTCGGTTTAGTAGCCTGTGGACACTTTGGGTCTGTAAATCCTGGATAGCACCGTGGAGTTCTGAGAGGTAGAGGAGTGTGTGCCGAAACAGCTGTAACACCATAAAATTTAATAGAAGTGGACATTAAAACAAATATTTTGATTTTATATTTTCATTAAGAGAGTCGGAGACAGAACGGAGCCCTGGGGCACACCAGCATTTATTTTGTGAATTTCAGACTTGAAACCATCCAATACAACTTGTATTGAACGGTCCGAAAGGTAATTTATAATCCAACGAAGAAGCGATTCATCGATACCAAATGCACGCATTTTCGATAAGAGAGCTTGATACCAAACTCTATCAAATGCTTTAGAAATATCAAGCGCAATAATCTTTCTTTCTCCAAAACAATGTAAAGATTTGTGCCACTGTTCGATGAGATATACCATCAGATCACCAGTAGACCTATTGCTACGAAAGCCGTACTGCCGGTCATTAAGAAGCTTTCGTTCTATGAGATATTTCTTCAGCTGGAAATTAATCAGCGTTTCCATGACCTTAGACAGAAGGGCATAAGCGCAATTGGTCGATAGTTAGGGGGGGAAGAAGACACGCCTTTTTTGGGACAGGCTGGACAAATGATGTTTTCCATCCACTCGGAAAGAGACCAGTAGAGTAATGGGAGGGAGACAATCCGGGCCAGCGGAGACTCTGGCAACTGCACGACTGCGGAAGAAAATTTGTCCCATAGAATTATTTGCGCTTTCAAGTACAGGAGGAGTCATAACACTTTCAGGCAGCGACGAATTAACAGCAAACTGTGCTACAAGTAAATTGGCTTAATCGATTGAGCTGACAAAAAGAGTATCGTTGAAGACGAGCGTTAGAACCGAGGATGAGGTGGTGTTTCGTATGTTTTTTACAAATGAACAAAATTTTTTACTACCTTTGGGACCATTGTAGAATTTTTTTTCCATAGTTCTTGATCATGTAAGAAATTGGTTCGTCGAATATGAACGTTTTATGTTTGCATTTAGGAACTATTTGCTTAGCATAATTTGCGCAAGTTTTGCGTTTAGGAATTTGCCCATTGAAGCAACAACTTTTTTACTTGCGATATACGTAGTAAAGGGCAAGTTTAGGATTCGTGCAAAAAAAAAAATTTCGAGATAATAATTTTCCCTGACATTACGATGATAGAGAAAGCGAAAAAAGTGGGTCTCGTAGTTATGTCTGTCTGTCTGTCTGTCCGTCTGTCCGTCTGTCTGTATTTACCCCGACCTGGAGCCCAAACGGCTGAAGCGAGTTTCTTCAAACTTAGGACTTAAGGTTCTTATGGAATTCCCTAGAGGGGAAATTGAATTTTTGTTTTATCTCAAAAAATAACGGTACCTGTCATACAACCAATATACAAAAATTGATTTATCTTAAAAACGGCTCTAACGATTTTGAAAAAAAAAAAAATTACGAGCTACTATAATTACTAAATTAAATATTTTGGTACAAAAAAAAAAAAAAAAAGTAACGGTTATTAACGGTACCTGTCACAGAACTGATTTTTTGGTTTTCAAATTTCTCATTAACAGCTACACCGATTTCAACCAAATTTTTAACGTAAGTGGTCCTTTAAAACTTTAAAATATTGCATATAAAATTTTTTGAAAAAATAATTTTTGGATTCGGAAAAAAATATTGAATTTTTTTTTTTTGAAAATTCAATATCTTGAAAACGGGTCAACGAATATTTTTTAAATTTTGTGTAGAATTGAACATTATTTAATTCTAAAAGTTGGCATACCAAATTTTATTTTTAAAAATGTTCAAGAATTTTTATATATAAAAAATTATTTTTAAGAAAACCGCTCTAACGATTTTTGAAATTTTTTTTTTCGTAAATTCACATTTATCAAACAAATCAAATGGCAGAATTTTTTTTTGAGCTCTAACTGTTAAAGCTATTTAAAAAAAAAACAAATCTATAGTAAACTATAGTAATAATTGATATTTTAAATTGTTTTTGATACTTTCTTTTAATGATTTCATAATGTTATAGAACCACATTATGCACATTGACAATTTTCAGCTACGTTAAAGTTGTTAGCTACGAGAGCAAGTTTGTGCGATCCAGTCGTGCCCATTTTTCTTTAGACGATTTCATATGGAATGATTTATTTGATAAAAAAAGGACTAACATCTTCTTTGAAAAACCACAAAGATTCTTAAAATCGGTAAAAAATCGGTAAAAGAGTTAAAATAATTTTAGTATCATAAAAAGCAAACAAAAATATTCAAGTTTTTGTTTATATTTTGTTTTGTATCTATTTAGGGATCACTTCGTAATAAATGTACAACCATTTTCTTCGTAGCTAAATAAGGAAAAAGCAAAAAATATTTTCAACCCCTAATAGTAAGGCTGATTTGTTTGGTTTTGTCTAACTTTTCGGACTTGCAATTTAAAACCTTGAAAACAATAGGTACCCATTTTTATTCTGATAAATGAGATACAAATTGATTTTTTTTTTCAGAGATGATTTTAACATCTAAAATATTATTTAAAACCCAATATTTGCATTTTTAAAAACTCCAAAAAACGCTTTTAGCATAGAATTGATGCTCGCGCATTAAGAAAATTGAACAAAAAAAAAAAAAAAAAAAAAAAAAAATAGAAAAAACGTAACTCTAAAAACTGGCTTGAGAATACACAAAATATTAAAGAAAGACAATGATAATAGAGAATTGTTATCACAAAACTTATTTTATTCAAAAGTAAATAATTCATGTCACACAGCGAATTTGTAGGTACTTTATAAAAAAAATTGACAGTTTTTTACCTTTTTTCTGAGTGCTTCCAAATTAATATTAATATTTTTAATATTTTTTTTATTTTATGGTTAGATGGCAAAAAAACATATCAGTGATAACATAGTAAAAAGGAAAAATAGCATCTTATGAAAAATAACAACAAAAACAACTGACCTATCAATAAATCCGACATTTTGAAACCCGTTTTTCGGGGTGTTTCTATAGACGGTTTTTTTTCCGAATTTGGATATGTTGTTCAGTAGTGGTGACTGATCAAAAATCAATTAAAGAAGCTTCTGTTGCAATTTTTGCCTCTTTAAGGGTATAATTAAAAGTATAACCAATGTTTACTTTTAACATATATATTTTTATATTTATTGCTTTCTATATAAAATTCTTACTTTTCTATATAATGTATAATTGTGTAACAATTATTTATTATTAGTATTACATAAATATTTTTTTAAAGGATAATAATAATAAATTATTTATTAATTTGTAACATATAAAGTATATAAAAGAAAAAAAAAAAAACAAATAAAAATAAGATGCAACAGTTTCTGACACTTTTGTCCGACAAGCTTATTATAAGCAGTACCTATTTATCTTTAATTTTGTTTAAACAATAATCAATCTTTCGTTATACATCACTATCCATCAGTAAAATAAATAAATGCTTTTTTTACAAAAAAATATTCTTCCTTGAGATTATTTTTTGCCAGAAAAAAATATTTTAATTGATTTGCCATCGATTCATACCATTTTTATGTTTCAAATAGTTTTATAACACATGAAATTATCCAAAAGAATATTTTTACTGACGGTTTTAACTGATCGCTATAACTGGCCCCTAAGTGGCTTTTCCAGATTAAAAAGCTGATTGATTGATATGAATTGTTTTTTATATACATCTTTAACATAAATTGGCTCATTAAAAAGTACTTTTATGGAATTCTTATTATTTTAGAATGTTAACATTAAAACCATTCCATGCGTTACTAGATTCATTCGATTTGATAAATAATCGATTCATCAGTAGGGGTTTACTTTCTTTTTCGATTTTCTAAGTTTTCTGTTTTCCTTTTTTTTTCTAGATTGTATAAACTTCTATAAAATAATTTTTGCAAAGGAACTGGAAGAACTTGGCGCTACTTAATCTAGGTATCTTCGAAATTGAGTCCTCGAAGATTTAGAGTAATCTTAATTATCTCCTTTTGAGGGGAACTACTGCTGCGTTTGAGAACTTTACGTTCGAGTAAATCAGACTCGATATTGGTTGGACTGAGATCGTCTAGCTCCGCACTTAAATTTGTGACGTCCCGTTTGCTTCTTGCATCAACATCATCATTAGTGGCATCTACATAATATTCCTCTTCGAATATGTTATTGGCACTGAACGAAAGCCCATTTATTTCGTCGAATAGTGAATTTTCTTTTGCTTTGCGATCGGATCTATAATGGCCGGGATTATCGAATGGAGGCAAATAAGTTGCAGGAACTCGACTTGTGCCTTTGTAGCCGGTTTCAGGGCAACGGGGATCTAAGTATCCAGGGAAGTAGTATGAAGGTGTTGTGGTTTTGGAGGATTCACCACACCAAATGTCGGGTGAACCAGGGTAGCAATTTGGTGCCCTAGTTGTAACTGGTGGAGCTGGTTTTGTTTGAGGACAGCGAGGATCGTTTGATCCTGGATAGCATAGAGGTGCTGCTGAAGTAGTTGGTTTAGGTGGGGAGGTTTGCTTGGGACATCTTGGGTCTTGAGAAACTGGATAGCACTTTGGAACTGCTGTTGTTCTTAGACACTTAGGATCAGTGGATCCTGGGAAACAACGGGGAGCTGACGTCGGTTTTGTAACCTGTGGACACTTTGGATCTGTAGATCCTTGATTATTATTTAAATAATGCTTAATTAAATAATGCTAAGTCTTCTACTTGGCTGATGTATTTCAGTAGTATATAGAATTTGTATTATAAAAAACACTCATATGTTGCCAGGCCACGGGTAACAAAATTTCCCACAATTCTTGATTAGAAATTCTAATTGGGTTGGATATAGTTCACATTCGATTTTCGCTGTAAAATTGATGTAAGCTGGACTAAACTTAATAAAAATTGCGTCTTGACAAGGCCCTCACTGTCAACTGAAGAGTCCAAGTGAGAACGCCGGGACGAAACGCCAATTTTTATGGACTAAAGGCCGTTAAAAGCTATATTGAATCAATAATTCAACAAGTCCAATTAAATAATGCTAAGTCGTCTACTTGGCTGATGTATTTCAGTAGTATATAGAATTTGTATTATAAAAAACACTCGTTGTTACGTTAGGACAACGTGGATCGCTTGACCTGGGATAGCAATTGGGAGCACCGGCCGTTGGTGGCAGATATGTAGAAGGCTGTTTCGTAGGTATTGGTGGCTTAGGACATCTTGGATTGGGTGATCCGGGGTAGCAATTTGGTGATGGGCTAGTCGGCTGAGAACATCTGGGATCCTTTGATCCTGGATAACAGTTAAACTCCGTTGTTGTTATTGGAAATTGTTTGAGGACATCGTGGGTCTTGAGAACGTGGATAGCACTTTGTAGCTTGGTTTTGGACATTTAGGATCAGTGGATCCTGGGAAACAACGGGGAACTGACGACGGTTTCGTAGTCTGTGGACACCTTAAATCTGTAGATCCTGGATAACACCATGGAGTTGTGACAGAGAGTGGAGTTGTTACCATAGGACAATGTTGATCGCTGGACTCTGGATAGCAATAAGGAGCACCGCCCGTTGGTGGCAGATAGGTAGAAGGTTTCTTCGAAGGTGTTGGTGGCTGGGGACACCTTGGATTGGGTGATCCGGGGTAGCAATTTGTGGTGGGCTAGGTGTCGTTGATCCTCGATAACATTTTAGCTCCGTTGTTGTTATTGGAAGTTGTGTAGATATTTGAGGACATCGTGGGTCTTGAGAACCTGGATAGCACTTTGGAGCTGCTGTCGTTTTTGTACATATAGGATCAGGAGATCCTGGGCAACAACGGGGAAGTGACGTCGGTTTAGTAGCCTGTGGACACTTTGGATCTGTAGATCCTGGATAGCACCGTGGAGTTGTGACAGGTAGAGGAGTTGTTACCTTAGCACAACGTGGATTGCTAGACCCGGGATAGCAATTAAGAGCACCGGCCGTTGGTGGCAGATAAGTAGAAGGTTGCTTGGAAGGTATTGGTGGCTTCGAACACCTTGGATCGGGTGATCCGGGGTAAGAATTTGGTGGTGGGCTAGCTGGCTCTAGACATCTGGGATCCTTCGAATCCCTATTACAATAAAACTCTGTTGTTGTTGTTGGAACTTGTGTCGTTACCTTAGGACATCTTTGATCTTGAGAACCTGGGTAGCACTTTGGAGCTGGTGTTGTTTGTGGAGTTGTGACAGGCAGTGGAGTACATTTTTTAGGACAACGTGTATCGCTTGATCCGGGATAGCAATTAGGAGCACCTGCCGTTGGTGGCAAATAAGTAGAAGGTTGCTTCGAAGGTATTGGTGGCCTGGGTCACCTTGGATCGGGTGATCCGGGGTAGCAATTTGGTGGTGGGTTAGTTGGTTGTGGACATCTGGGATCCTCGATGACAATTAAGTTCCATTTTTATTATAGGAATATGTGTAGTTGTTTGAGGACGTCTTGGATCTTGAGAACCTGGATAGCAATTCGGAGCTACTGTCGTCTTATGACATTTAGGATCAGTGGATCCTGGGAAGCAACGGGGAAATTACGTCGGTTTTGTAACTTGTGTGCATTTTGGATCTGTGGATCTTGGATTACACTGTCCAGTTGTGATAAGCAGTGGAGATGTTACTTGAGGACAGCGTTGGATTGATTGACCCGGGATAGCAATTGGGAGCTCCGGTTGTTGGTGGCAAATAAGTAGAAGGTTGCTTAGAAGGTATCGGCGGCCGGGGGCATCCGGGATAGCAATTTGGTGGTGGGCTAGATGGCTCTTCACATCTAGGATCATTTGATCCTCGATAACAATTAAGCTCTGAAGTTGTAACTGGAACTGATGTGGTAACCTTGGGACATCTGGAGTCTTGAGCACCGGGTTTGCACTTTGGAGCTGCTGTTGTTTGTGGACATAGAAGATCAGTGGAACCTGGGAAACAACGTGGAACTGATGTTGGTTTTGTAACTTGTGGACACTTGGTATCTGTGGATCCTGGGTAACACCGTGGAGTTGTGATAAGAAGTGGAGATGTTACTTTTGGACAACGTAAATCGGTAGACTCGGGATAGCAATTGGGAACATTGCTTGTGGGAGGCAAATAGGTAGTGGGTATTGGTTTCTTGGGACACCCTGGATTGTTTGATCCAGGAAAGCAATTCGGTCGTGCAATTGTTGTCTTTTGGCAACTTGAATCTTGGGAACCTGGATAACATTCTGGAGCTTCTGTCGTTTGTGGACACCTAGGGTCAGTGAATCCTGGTAAGCAACGGGGAACGGATGTCGTTTTTGTAACTTGTAGACACTTTGCATCTGTCGATCCAGGATAGCACCGTGAAATTTTGGTAGGAATTGGAGAAGTAACTTGTGAACAACGTATATTACTTGATCCAGGAAAGCAATTGGGAGCACCAGTTGTTGCAGGCAAATATGTTGAAGGCTCCTTTGAAGGTTTTGGTTGCTTTGGGCACCTTGCATCGGATGAGCCGGGATAGCAATTTGATGGTGGGTTTGTCGGCTCCGGAGCCGTGATTGGAATTTGTATTGTAACTTGCAGACATCTTTGATCTTGAGAGCCTGGATAACATTTTAGAGCTGCTGTTGTTTGTGAACATTTGGGGTTTTCGGACCCTGGGTAACATTTAGGCTCGATGGTGGTAGCTGGTCTTAGAGTCGTAGCTTGAGGACACCTTGGATCTGTTGAACCTGGATAGCATGTGGGGGAATCAGTTATAGGTGGAAGGTACGTAGCAGGTTGACAATTTTTATCAGTTGAGCCTGGAATGCATGCTGATTTGGGTGTAGATGGTACTTTAGGACACCTTGGATCTGGTGATCCGGGGAAACAGTTAAATGGTTGCTCTTTCCTATTTTCACGACACCTGGGATCCTTTGAACCAGGATAACAGTTCGGCTCTGATGGTTTTTTTATTTGACGGCATTTCGGATCTTGAGATCATGGGAAGCAATTTTGAGCAGGTGTGTGGGGACATCTGGGATCTGTTGAGCTGGGGAAACAGCGTGGACCTGGCTGTGGTGTTGTTACTTGAGGACAATTTGGATTTCTGGAGCCTGCATAGCAGTTGAGCTCATCTATCGTAGTTGGTCTCTGGGTTGTTACTGTTGGTCCTAGCCTTACCGTAGTTATCGGCCTTTCGGTTTTCTGACATCGTTGCTCCCTTGATCCTGGGAAGCACTTAGGAATATCCTTTGTTGGTGGTAAGTTAGTTGGTGGCTGAACTATTTTCGGAGTTATGTGCGAGCATCTGGGATCAGGAGAGCCAGGGAAATAACTAGCTGGAGCACGTGGTGTTGTTTGGGGACAATTTGGATCACTTGATCCTGGATAGCATCGTGTTAACTGTGTACATCTTGGATCACTTAAACCTTGATAACAACGTGCTCCTGTTGAAAATGTCGTAGTTATTGTTGTCTGAGGACATCTAGGATTTTGTGATCCAGGAAAGCAGTCCGGGAAAGAGTTTCTTGTAGCTGGTTGTGGAGGAAGTATTGTTGTTTGTATACATCTGTGATCACTTGATCCTGGATAACAATTTGGAAGTGACGTTGGTCTTTGAGGACATTTTAGATCCGGCGACCCTGGATAACACTGATTCACTGGTGTGGCAGTTCTGCGAGACGTCGTTGTCTGGGGACATCTGCGATCGTTGGAACCAGGGTAACAATCAGGGTCAGGTGATGCCGATGGTAATCTCAATGTTAACTGAACGCACTTTGGATCTTGAGATCCTGGATAACAATTTAGGTCTGTGGTTGAACTGGCAGTTGTTGGAGGTGAAGTTTGTTGATAATTTGGATCCCTACAGCCCGGGAAACACCGAGATCTAAAAGTCGTGATCAGAGCATCAGTTACAGGTGGCAGAGAAGTTGGTTTGAAAGTTGTTATTTGTGGACGATAAGCTGTAACCTTCAAACATCTTGGATCATTCGATCCGGGGAATTATTGTGGAGATGAAGTAACGGGCCTCGATGGTTTGGGGCATCTTGGGTCTGTTGATCCCGGATAACACTTGGTTGTGATTTCATTATCCGTATCCGGTGGCAAGCCAGATCCATCACAACTTGGTTCATCAAATCTTCCATTACAAAGCTCTATATCACATTTTCAGAAAACCTGTGCCTTATCGGGGAATTTAAAGGCATTCAATGTATTATAAATCACTATCGTTGCTCCATCCTTGTTTGGTTTATCACTCTTTGTCCAGCCCCCGAACAATTTGGGTTTTTTTCGAACAACCATTTTTATCTGACAGTTGCAGTCTACTCGAAGTTTTTTGCCTGATAGTCTTCATTATCGAAGTAGTAGCCCGTAGCGTAATGGTTAGTGCGTTCATCTGTCACGCTGGAGGTCTAGGTTCGCTTCCCAGCCTCGTCAACCTAAGAACTAAAAAAAGTTTTTTTCAGGGCTACTGCCTCTTGTGAGGAATTGCCAAATCCTCCAAGAGTATCACTTGTCACGAATAAGTGCTTCTTGTCTAGCCGTTCGGATTCGGCATAAAATTGTAGGTCCCTTCCATTCCTGTTGATAGGCGCACACAGGAATGGTTTCGAGTTGTTAGTCACTAGGCCCTGGTTCTTCATGAGCCGAACGCATAACAATCCCTTACCACGATATCATCCCTCAAATATATCAAAATGGATATGTGTTCTCCTATCTTGACGATTTCATTGATCGGTGAATTGTTTGGGTAATCACCCTTAACGATATCCATCCAGCACTCAATACCACCAGTTTCAGTGGGAACTTGAATAACTTCTAGCATCTCCACAACAAATGGCTTGAAGATGACTGTTTTCTCTTGCTCCCAACTTCTAGTGCACGTTATCCTCCTGGCTGTATCCCAAATTTCTTGGACACTCTCGTCTGATTGAATAACTAAAATATTATCCACAGATGCGCAAATTGAACAAGAAGGTCGACTGCCACATCCATTGACGGGAACCTTGAAAGAGTAAACGTTGTTATTACTGCCAGCCTCGACATGCCTATGAATACATTGCATTAATGTTCAACAGATATATTATGGGGAAAATGATCTTACTTGCATTTTGGATCATTAAAGTAGCCTTGGCTGTAGATAATTCCATTGAATGTCTCTTCGAACTGAATGGTCACAAGCATGTCATCGGCAGCATCGCATTTAACATCGATCATTTCCACATGGACAAGACCTCGTCCCGTTGGAGTAATTTCATTTGCTCTATTGCCAGAAAATCCACCGGAAATAGTGATCAGCTCGTTTGGTCGGGCACCATAAGCCAGTGATGCCAAGAACTATTTTATTTTTTGATTAGAATCTGTTGATACCTTTTTTGGGTATGATTATCAATACTTACCAAAAGCGTTAGGCATTTCAAAGAAATTAAAGATGGTCTCATTGTGACCATTCTTTTTGGAAGACACCAATGTCTAGAGTTGATTGTTAGCTTTCAACTAAAAAAGAAACAAACATTCAATTTTCAATACAACATTTTTTTTCCCATTTAATACATAATTGAGACTAGTAAAAAATACCGATGGTGGCGCTAGTGCCCATGAGAATCCTCGGACATTGACCATGGATGCATCAATATAAAGATATATTAACCATAGATAAATCATTATAAAGATGTGTAGTTCATGAAATGTGCACCAGGGTCGCATGTTAATTTGCTGGTGCTAATAGGGGTAACAAGATAGCCAAAAAACATTCGTCTTGGTCCTCGATAGGTATGAGTTTGCCCTAATGTCTGCAAAGTGTAATGTCAACCAAATACTTCAACAACAGCAGATCTTTAAAAAAAAAAATTAAAACCGGAACTTTAAACAGAAGGTTTTCCAACAAACATATTCATGTTGATAACATAATCCGCAGTAGTAGCCCGTGGCGTAATGGTTAGTGCGTTCGACTGTGACGCTGGAGGTCTGGGTTCGCTTCCCAGCCTCGTCCACCTAAAAACTAAAGGTTTTTTTCAGGGCTACTGCCTCATGCGACGAATTGACAAATCCTCCACGAATATCACTTGTCACGAATAAGTGTAGGTCCCTTCCATGCCTGTCGACAGGCGAATGGTTGCGAGTTGTTAGTCACTAGGCCCTGGTTCTTCATGAGCCGTTGTTGTGCCAACCGATTTATTTTTTTTTTTAACATAACCCGCAAAACTCAATCCTCAGTGAATAAATGATGTGTACTTGAATTATATGTGTATTCTGTGGCTTCATACTCCCTTCACTTTGGAAGGACAATGAGCTCAGCATACACCACCAAATTTCAGCATAATTAGCATATTAGGTGCATATATCTGGATAGCTCGAAGACAGTGAAGAATATTTTTAATGATCAAAAAAGTTGCTAATTATTTAACATTCTATCATGGAAGTTCTGTTATTTCGTTCAAAAATGTTGACCTGATGGAAAGTTGCTGACCAGAAGAATCAGATGACACAAACGAAAGATATATGAGAATATGACGCATATAAAAAACCAACCCTTACCAGCTCTAAATCACTTTTAAAATGGGAGACGGCTCTAAAAACTCTTTTTAAATCGAGAGTCGATTCTTTCGTAATTTTAAATTACATAAAGTATTGTTTAACGTTAAACCACTCCACTAACTTTAAAAGAAGCAAATCGCTTGTTTAACTTCTTAAAGTATACTTTTACCACTTGAAAATAAGTTTATAACAACAAAAAAAGTGAACATTGGTAAAATTAATTCTGCAGTTTTTTTTTTAATTTTGTTAAAATTAAAAGTAGGTATTTATTAAAGAATTTAAAAAGGTCGGCAGCTTTGAATTTTTCACTTTTTTGGTGAAAACATGAGTACAAACATCAATCACACATCAACCAACATACACCTAGGTACCTTCAATGATGTCTCAACTTTGTCCATGCGCTTTAGTTTATCTTAGAATCAGGAATAATGCGAGTCGAGTAGACTTCTTTTCCATTAAATAAAGAACAAAAACATTCAAACAAAAAACACAATCATAAATTTATATACCTACGTAACACACACATAATTATATCAAAATTAATTGTTCTGAAGTTGTTTGTTTATTTTAACATTTTTTTTTTGTTGTGTTTCTTGTCTTCATCTGTCAAATTTGTGCCTGTTCAACCTTATTTGCTTACGTTACGTTGCGGAGGCGACTTAAGTAAGAAGAGTTGTTTAACGCGTTTAAAATTACAAAATAGTTAGACAAGAGTTCACAACTAAACAACTACGTTAACAAGAGCCGGTGTTATTCCTTAAACGAGCAATGTTTAAAATATTGCGCCATAACAATAAGCGAAAAAAGTTACAAAACATAATTTGTAGAAAATTTAATTTGCTACAAATATGCGTAGGTATACCATATAACTTAGATTAAGACTACGTGAGTTACGTGTGGAAAATAATTGACCGTTAAAAATTTACAGATTTCACTCATAGAGTAAGAATGGGGGCATTGAAAATTACTTGCATTTTCTAGATAAAACAAAAATGACTAATTGTTTGCACTTGAACAAAATTAAATTAATTAAAATTAAGTTGAAGCAAGCTTTTCATTTGTGAAAACTACAAAAATAGTTGTAGGTTACTGATGGCTGAACACAAGACTGTAACTTCGGGGAGAGTACGATAACTTGCATACACCGAACCTCGCACATACCCCATACTATGAAAATAAGACCACGTATAATGCTCAAAAATTAATTGAATTTTTAATTTTCTCGAAAACTAAAAGACATAAAATCATTTTGTTTTAAGTTTCTGATTAAGAATTAATATGAGCAACGATTTCTAAGAAAACAAAAATATAATAAAAAATCTCAGTTTTGAAAAATTACACTTTAATTTTTTTTTCTCAAATTTTGAGTTTGAAAGGAGTTTTTTCAAAACCTATGAGTAGATTTCACTTGATTTAAAAACTGGCTAATAAAACAGAGTATTATGGCTTTAAAAAAAGATATAATACTTAATTGTAGGTATTACCGTTATTTTTTAATGATTTTTTTTCCATTTTGAGTACTGTTTTCATTAAATTGCCCCTCTCACCTAAACGGGGGGAGATAGACCCCCCACCAATAGTAAAAAATGTTTGTATTTGACCCCTCTACAAAAATCCGTAATCAATTGTCGGCGCCCAAGTTATCGTACTCGTGCCCTTTTTCCGACTTAATTGACTGCCTAACCTACAGTAGCAAAAAGTTGAAGTTTTCTCAATTGTATACTGCACCGAAAAAAACAAAATACAGTCTTTTATTCATAGAAAGTTTTCACAGCAAAAAGTAAATAAAATAAACATAAAACATAAAATTCAGGTAGGTTTAACGAAAAATAAATAGTATTTTTAATAATATGTGCATTATTTTCGTAAGAAGGTTTTGTTAGCATGAATCATGAAATTTTCTCTGAAGTTTTCAAAAATTTGTGTACATGGAAAATGACCTCTCCACGTTAACAGACGTTAGTAGAGCATTTTTTAATGAAACAATCTCATTTATTGAATATCGAAGCACTGTTCTTCATTCCCATTTAAGGATATGCAGATATTTTTCATTTTCATATATCCTTCGTCTTTTTAGGAACATTTTCTATTTTTTTACAAATAGATTGACCCATTGGACACTCTACTGCATTCATTTTTGAAACTGCTTCGTCCATTAAATTTATTTGTTTTTTTTTAAGCGAGTTCCAACCATCTAATTTTACTAGTCTCACTGAGGAGACACAGGAAAAATATACATTTATTGTTAAAATATGCTCAATACGCCAAAATATGCATTTATATCAAAATATGCAAAAATATGCACTAACGATTGAATGCCATTTAAAGCAAATTTCTTAATTCGAAAACTATCTGATTCTTTTGTTTCTAAGGCTGTCCAAAAAAAATATGCATTTGCATAGAAATCCGGGCCCTGGAAATCAGTAATATTCAGTTAATGCAAATATACATATCTCCCAATCTTCCTTCAGTTAGTAGACTCTGATACTTTGATTTTCGTTTTCCCAAATCCAGAAAATCTTATTGCTAAATGCAAAAATCTTTACTCTCAACTAAATATAAATACAACTGGTATTCTTAAAATCCAACCATAGTGTATCGCAAATACAAGATATCAATCCTTAAACTCCAAAACAAACCTCGAAACAAAAACCAATCTTAATGTTATTTCACCAAATCCTTATCTTTCTTTTAATATAACACCGCCACCAGTGGCGTACGCAGGGGGGGATTATTGGGCTTGAGCCCCCCCCCCCCAAGCAATATGGTATACAGTGCTAAGATTTCATATTCTATCAAAGAAAGTTTTTTATCATTTTTTTTAGTTCAGATTTTATTTTTGTTAATTTTAAACTTAAGCAGTATTTTCCATTTTAATTTAAAAAAAAACTATAGACATGGATGTCGTATTAAAATCAATAGTTCATACCACACGTAATCTAGATTTTTTTGACATTTCAAACGTATCTCAGTATTTATAGATTTATAGTCAAAATTCGCAAAATGATTTAACATATTAAAATTTTGTCCTCCTTTTCCCATTTAAAAAAAAGCCGGAATGAAATAACGAATGCAGTGCATTTATTAACATAAAACATTCTCTTAGTTTCTTCTCTTTTTGTATTGCTTTTTAGTGTATTCAAATGCCTTGGTTATGCTTTAACCAGTATCCTCGCGCTCAGTGAACATATCAAGTATTCAACCTGCATCCTTTTTTTGTCGAATGTTTTTTCTAATGCTACGACATAAGGCATTAAGAAAGCTGTAGAATCAATTGATACCACTTCGAAAAACTGCCTTTAACTTGTATCAGAGGTAGACAATTTTCTCAAACTCTTTTTTTAAAAGTTAATGGGTCGTATTCATAGTCGTTTTAATCTATTATGACCTGCATCGTGTCTGATCGGGAAACTATTGATTGCTCAGAACTTGGTCTGGGCCAGTAGCGCAACAATCAGTCACGATGAAGTGCTTGTTTTACCTCCTCGTGGTGGTCCCCGGGCAACTATTTATGTATCCCAATATACATAAATAGGCCAAAATTACAAGTGCGAAAAGGCCTAGCTTTCTAGGATAGGTTACGGAGGTTAGCATTCTCCGTAACTGAAATCAACCCGCTACCGAAACCAACACTACGCCTCGGATAATTAATGATAACTCGTTGACGACTTTTGGCTATTGTACCCGGACAAAGATTGGTTTCTGGAATGTGAAGACGCTTCTTGACAACGGAAAAGAAGGTCCTCAGAATGCCAGATTCCTGCAACTAGAGAGGGAATTCATGCGGTATAGGATGGACATCTTAGGGATAAGTGAAGTTAGATGGCTGGGTTCGGGGAAGTTCAAGTCACCAACCCGTAACACTGTACTATTCTATTCCGGAAAAACACCTGGAAGCGCTCGGGAATCTGGCGTTGGATTGCTGCTTTCCAAAACAGCTCTCAAAAGCCTAATTTCCTGGGAGCCTTTAGGTGACAGGATCCTGAAAGCCAGGTTCCGGACTAGAGTACGTCGTGTCACCATCATACAGTGTTACGCCCCAACTTTGCTCTCTTCTGACGAGGAGAAGGAGGCCTTTTATAACCGGCTGAGTGCTGCTTATGATAGCGTTCCACGAGGTGATATAGTTATGGTGATGGGAGACTTAAATGCCAAGGTTGGCAATGACAACTCTGGGCTAAGGCATGTCATGGGAAAACATGGTGTTGGTAACCGAAACGACAATGGCGAACGATTTGTCGATTTCTGCAACGCCAACGGCCTTGTTATTGGAGGGACCATGTTCGAGCATAAGACGTGCCACAAAGTCAGTTGGGTGTCGACTGACAGACAAGCAACTTCCAACCAAATTGACCACTTCGCGATCAGCCGGCGTTTTAGAAGCAGTCTCCAGGACGTCCGTAACAGAAGAGGTGCTGACATGGGAATGGCCCGGGACCACCATCTGATGGTTGCTACCGTAAGATTGCGTACAGCTGCAGTTCGTAGATCCCAAGGAAACACTCGAATGCCCAAGTTTAATACAGATAGACTAAAGGATCCCGCAGTGCGCCAACAACTAGGGGACCACCTTTCACAAGGATTGAACGCAATCAGCAGCACGGAAACCACATCCATCGAAAATCATTGGTGTGCTGTGAAAAATGTGTTCATATCCGGTGCTGAAAGTATAGTCGGCCGGGCGCAAGGGAGAAATAGTGCTTGGCTTTCCGACGAAACTTGGGCAAGGATCGAAGAAAGGAAACACCTTAAAGCTCGCATCGCAGCTACCCCAGCAGCAGGGAGAAACGAGCTTGAGTCTACGTACCGCATGAAGATGAGGGAAGTTCACCGTAGTGTGCGACGTGATAAGCGTAACTACATCAACGCATTGGCTACAGAAGCAGAAGAAGCCGCTAGTAGGTGTGACAGTAGGACCGTCTACAGAATTACCAAAGAGCTCACTGGTGTCCAGAGCTCTAAACAACACCTGGTTAAAGACACAAACGGATCCCTGCTAATTTCGGATGAGGACCAGCTCATAAGGTGGAGGGAACACTTTTCTGCGGTTTTAAACCGCGTTTTCGCAAGTGAAGTGAACCCTATTCCCACTGAGCTACCCGAAGTAACAATTTCCCGAATACGCACCGTACCCCCCAGTAAAGAAGAAATTATCACCGCCATCAAAGCACTGAAGAACAACAAAGCGGTTGGACTTGATGGTATTCCTGCAGAGCTCTTAGGAGCAGCCCCAACGACATCGAGCGAGCTACTGCACCCACTTATTAAGAGAGCTTGGGAAACAGAGAGCTTTCCTGAAGAGTGGAAAAAAGGAATGATTGTCAAGCTTCCAAAGAAAGGAGATCTCACACAGTGCGAAAACTGGAGAGGAATATGCGTTCTGCCTGCAGTAGCCAAGATAATAGCAAGGATAATATTGGACCGAATTAAAGACCACCTCGAAGACACACTCGACGCCGAACAAGCAGGTTTCCGCACTGGATCTTCCTGTGTGGATCACATCAACACCTTGCGGATCATCATCGAACAGTGCGTTGAATATCGATCACCACTTCACCTGCTGTTCATCGATTTTGAAAAGGCGTTCGACAGTGTCAATAGAGAATTTATTTGGCTTGCTTTGCACAGGAGGGGCATCCCAGATAAATTGATTGCTATTATCAAGGCTACATATGATGGATCCAGGTGTCACGTTTTGCACAAAGGAAGGCTGTCAGAGGAGTTTGAAATCCAAAGTGGAGTTAGGCAAGGCTGTATACTGTCACCAATACTGTTCCTGTTGGTGGTAAGTGACGTACTGCACGCAGCTTTGTCAAATGGAAATGGAGGAATTCAGTGGACTCTGCAATCTCACCTCAAACATCTGGACTACGCGGACGACGTATGCTTACTCTCTCATAGGATCATGGATCTCCATCAAATGACAACAAGGGTGGAGAGAGAAGCCGAAATCGTAGGGCTTAAGATCAACTCGGCAAAAACTAAAAGGATCAGCCTTGGAACTTCCTCATCAATCCAAGTAAATATTTCTGGACAACCCGTAGAGATGGTACAGGATTTCCAATATCTTGGGAGTATTGTCTCTACGGGTGGCGGAACTGAACTGGACGTAAACAGCCGAATCAGAAAAGCAAAGGCTGCGTTCGGAATGCTGTCCAAAATATGGAGAAACAACTCTTTTAGCTTAAAGACCAAGCTACGACTGTTCCGCTCCAATGTTGAATCCGTTCTGCTTTACGGCTGCAGCACTTGGAAAGTCACTGAAACTGTCACTAGAAAGCTGCAAACCTTCGTTAATAGATGTCTACGAAACATCTTGAGGATTTTCTGGCCCAACCGTATCTCCAATGCCGAACTTCATGCGAGAACGGGTCAGGAGCCCATAGACTCCATTATACGAAGAAGAAAGTGGCAGTGGATTGGCCATACGCTTCGAAAAGGCGACCGGTGCATTGCATCTCAAGCAATGCAGTGGAACCCGCTCACACAGGAGGGAAGACAAGTGGGCCGGCCTAGAAGTACATGGCGAAGAACGGTCGAACAGGAATCGGCACGACTGGGGTAAAGTTGGAGAGAGCTGAAATACATTTCAAGAAATCGTACACGATGGCGCGTAGGTGTAGTGGAGGCCCTATGTCCCGTAAGGGAAACATCACGGACGTAATAGGTCCGAGGACCTAAGTAAGTAAGTAAGTATGATTAGTTAAAACTTAAAAGATAACCTAAACATTTATTTTAGTTTTTGTCAATGCACTATTTTTGACGTTCAATAATTTAATAAACTTCTATTTTGGTAAGTACAGAAATCGAATTGGGTACATTTTTATAATTAATCTTATTTAAACTGTACTTAAGTAAAACATGAGTTTAGCGATTCCACTATGAAAACGACCCAACCTTTTTTTTCCCTTCTTCTGCTACTACTTAAACTACTTTAAACTATAATAATGTCTGTTCTTTTTTCTCTGAATGTCTGTGATTTTCTGTGCATTTTGTTTCCAAGTTCTGTCAATTTCATTTCATTTATATGAACTTGACAGGACTTTGGACTTAAAATCACAGAAACTCAAAGTAAAGGAACAGACCTAATAAATGTTATTAGCCGTGTTTTTTGAGAGAGTGACTAGCAACTAAGCAAAATGTTTGCACTGAAAACACAAACAAAATTCTCTATAATAATTTGTTTTGTTATTGTTTTGTTTTGCGTGTATAGGTTTTGCTGAGTTGCTATTCACTCTCTCAAAAAACACGGCTACATAACATAGCTATGAACGTATTTAAAGAAAAAACGGAAGTTTTATATATTAAAATGTGAATACACTTTTCACCTACCCCTATTACCGTTGACGTGGATTTTTAGAAAAAACTATTCACCTACCCCTATTACCGTTGAAAGTGGATTTTTACAAAAAATATTTGTTTACAAAGGAAGAAAGTTAAGTTCATTTCATAACTTTAGGGAGTATTTTGTATGTTGTTCCTTTTTTTTTTATTGAAATTTAACTTGTGGTGGTTGATCAAACGAAAGGCTTTAATTTTGTTTGCTATTTTGTGATACCTTAAAAAAATTTCACCAAAATTGAGACTTAGCCCCCCGAATCAAGTCAAATCAAAAGTCAAATATTTGAAAATTTTGTTTCTAGTCAAAAAAAAAGTCAAATATCAAAATACCAAGTATTAATGATAACATAAATACATTTTATTAATTATTAACAAAACATAAACACCCGTATTCATGAAGAAAAAATAGTTATTTTAGTTCACGTGTTTAGGAAAACTACACCATGCAATAAAAAATTTCTTGGCTCAAACTAAAGGCATTTGCTTACTGCTCCATTTGAGACCGGAACATTCGTATTCTTTATTTCTTTATGAATAAGGGTGAAAATATTTCAACTTCAATTCAACGAGTTAATTAAAATAAATAATATTTCATAAATTATTGTTATATAAAAATAGGTAGGTACATAGGTACTTAGGTTAAGGTACATAAAGTTAAAGATCTTCAAAATCTGAGCTATCACATTCAATTTCATTGGTTATATCTACATTTTTGTATATAGTATATGTTCCAACTTTTTTTTACTTCTGCAGGAACTCCAAAGTTAGTGCAATAGTTTTTATTGCGCCAATGATTTCTTATCTTCAAAAGAGAATTAGTTAACAACTGCTGCATTCTGTTTCTTTGTTTCGTTTTGATCAATTTTAGTTGACTAAAAAGTTTTTCTACTTCTGCATTGGAAATTGGCAAAACCAATATTGATATAGAAAACTTCGTCAACTCTTTAAATGGATTTTCTCCACTAGCATCCTTATACGAATAAACTTCGCACCAGAAAGGCACTGTCTCTTTTATGTTTTTCCATTTTATGAAACAAAGATTGCTCCACTGGCTTAAAATCTTTTCTTTTGAATCACTCTCAACCTTTATCTCTTCTAGAACTGGAAGCAATGAGCTTTTGTTTTGGGAAAGGCATGTGTCGACCAGGGTTGTCAGATTGTGCGATTTATCGCCAAATGTGCGATTTGAAATTTCATTTGGCGTCAAAAAAATTGGTTTGGCGATGTACCCCAAAAAAGGCGATATTTTTTAGTTTTTCGCGATTTAAAGTTTTTGAATGGAAATTCAAATATTCTTTTCACAAATGTTCACCTTAACCTTACATCTTTTTCATCGCTATTTGCGCTGAATGCACCCTGAGGCAACACGAGCCAGTACTGGCTAACAAGTTACAATACATTTAAATTTTCTTACTAACATATACAAACCTGAGTAACTTGCTCGTCCACTGGCTTGCCATTTTTAAAGCCAGTTGGAAAGCCAGTAGAGAAGACAGTAGCCTCGTTCAGACTTGTATATAAAGCTATATAGATAGCTTCTCGCTGAAAATTTAATAAAAATTAAATATTCTTTCTACCACAACTTTTAATGAGAGGAAGGACAAAGGAATTGTAACATTTCCAAAATAGACAACTATCAATATATGATTGAAGGATGGCTATGATTATGATGAATTATACAAAATCTCTTAAGAATCCCAAGTTTTTGAGAGTATATGTTTTGCTTGGGAAAAATGAGAGTTATCTGAATTTCGGGTGACATTTCGAAACATTTTGCTACCGATTTGTCAAGCCAAAGACTGTCAAATTAAATTGAAAGATTGCTACGGAGATGATGCATTGAAAAACTTAAAGATATCTGAAATTTTTGAGATTAATTATTTTGCGCGGGAAAGGGCGATTTTAGCGCCTTTGGGTAACATTTTGGAACGAAATATTCCTTGTACGACGTAATTTAGTTTCTTACTTATCTGTCAACTTATGAACTGTCAAATTCCATTAAAGGATGGCTATGATGATGATGGATTAAAAAAACTCAAAAAAATCAAATTTTTTTAAAAATTATTTTTAAAAAAATCGAATTTTTTGAATTAGATGAAAGTCAATCCATGTTACTCTTACGCGATATAAAAGTCTATCAATGCGTCCGTCAACGCGTTGGCATTATTATGTGTTGACCATCGGAAGACTTGATGCTGAATTCGATGAAAAAATCGTGGTCCGATGCCAAAGCAAATTCAATAACAATGTGTATTTAGAATCCTAGATAGGCTATCCTATATATAAAAGCTATATAAAAGCTGAACGTGACCGCAGATACTTGAAAGCAACTTGCATATTCACGTATACGAACTTGACAGTCAATCTATGTAGTCAACTGGCTTGCCAGTACTGGCCCGTGTGGCCTCAGGGTTACGCACCCCAAAACTGAAATTCTATTTCACTCCTATCCCTTAACTAAATGACGTATGTGAAAACAAAAAAACTTTGTTGGTTAATCGAAGAAAGATGGATTAGCAAGCACATTGCAAAATTTGCGAATGGGATCTACGTTCGCTCAAACCTGACTAAGAACGGCATGCTGTTAGATCTTTAGCCATGCTGCAAAGGCTATGAAAGGCATCCCATTGATAATGATAAAATATTGCAATATAATGATATAATTTGAGATTTTACATTCAGAGGGCGTGGCATCCGCCCATTTGAATAAAAATTGATGTCAATTATGAGGAGCACGGTAAAACGGTAGGGCTAGAAGTCCAAACAAATTCAAAATTCTACATTCTACATTCAGAGGGCGTGGCATCCCCCCATTTTCGCTGAATTGATATCAATATATGGAGTACTTCTGGTTGTTGTAGAATGATGAAATTTGGTAGAGCGGTAGAACTTGGACTGCAAACATAGGCAAAGCTTTAAAATTTGATATTTAACATTCTTGGGGGGTGGCATCCGTCCATTTTCTCAGAATTATTATTAATTATAAGCACATCATCCATACATAATTCATTTATCGTAGCCCAAGTTTGGATAGTAATTCGACTTCTAACGAATTCGATGCGCTGTCCGACTCAATCCTCAGAATTGTGTCCCATTATCCGCACAGTGAAATCGTTGTTACGGGCGATATCAATGTACACAATTCTTCGTGGCTATGCTATTCGGGTCAGACAACACCCGAAAGAAAGTATGTCGAGATTGTTGCTGCGTTAAACCACCTGACTCAGCTTGTTGACAAGCCTACTCGGATTCCTGACGTTGCAGGTCAAACTGCACACTTTAGACTTGTTCCTTACCTCTGACCCAAATAAATACACTATCAGTGTATTATCACCTCTAGGCACATCAGACCATTGTTTCATATCTGCGAATTTCTCGTGCCACCAAATCACAGTTAAAGAAAAAATTCCAAAGAGAACCGTTTGGCAATACGAGGAAGCCAACTAGGACGGTCTCAATAAATTCTTCAAGAGCTTTAACTGGTCACTATGCTTCCTCGATAGTGACGTAGACGCCAGTGCAGATATGATTACAAACTTGATTCTTTGTGGAATGAGAAATTTTATCCCTATCTAACCCAAAGAAAACTCATGGTTTGATTCGAGCTGTAAAGAGATTATTAGGGTTAGAGAAGTAAGCTTCCGATGTTATAAAGCCAATCCTACTGAAGAAAACCGGAAAAAGTTTCAACTAGCTAGAAAGACCTGTAACGTTTATATTCGAAAAACCAAATTTTTAAATGATCAAAAATTACGGAAAAAAAATACTGCAATGTCCCAAAGGTAGTAAAAAGTTTTGGTCATTTGTAAAAAACATACGAAATACCACCTCTTCCTTGGTTCCAACGCTCGTCTTCAACGATACTCCTTTTGTCAGCTCAATCGATAAAGCCAATTTGCTTGCAGCACAGTTTGCTGTTAATTTGTCGCTGCCTGAAAGTGTTATGACTCCTCCAGTATTTGAGAGCGTAAATGATTTTATGGGACAAATCTTCTTTCGCTCTCGTGCAGTTGCTAGAGTTCTAAAACATCTCGACGTACACAAATCCGCTGGCCGGATAGTATCCCTCCCATTGTTCTGAAGAGGTTCTCTTCAACGCTGGCAATACCACTGCGTAAGCTTTTCCATCAGTCCTAATCTACTGGGTTTTTTCTGAGTGGATGGAAAATAGCATTTGTCCAGCCTGTCCCTAAAAAAGGCTTTTCTTCTTCACCCTTTAACTATCGAACAATTACACTTACGTTCCTTCTTTCCAAGGTCATGGAAACGCTGATTAATTTCCAGCTCAAGAAATATCTCGAAGAACGAAAGCTTCTTAATGACCGACAGTACGGCTTTCGTAGCAATAGGTCCACTGGTGATCTGATGGTATATCTCACCGAATAGTGGAACAAATCTTTACAACGCTTTGGATAAAGTAAGATATTGATATTTCAAAAGCGCTTGATAGCGTTTGGCACCAAGCTTTCTTATCGAAAATGCGTGCATTTGTATTTGATGAATCTCGTCCTCATTGGATTAGAAATTACCTTTCGGACCCACCAATACAAGTTGTATTGGACGGTTTCAAGTCTGAAATCCACAAAATAAATGCTGGTGTGCCCCAGGGCTCCGCTTTGTCTCCGACTCTCTTCCTTATTTTTATAAATGATCTTTTGTCTGAAACTTCTAATCCATGAAACTGTTTCGCTGACGATAGTACCCTCAGCTTCTCATATTCGTTTACAGATTCTCATCCATGTCCTTCGGATGATAAGCGTATGATAAGCTCATTAAAATCTGATCTCGGCAGCATTGTCCAGTGGGGAATCAAAAACCGCGTAGAATTTAATGTTTCAAAAACTCAATGCTGTCTCCTGTCGTTAAAGCGAAACCCACCCCCAATGCCGAACAGCTCAATTTAAGTCAGTAATCATTAAATAAGAGATTTCTCTGATAATTTTGATGTTCTTCCGTATTATTATTATTATTATTTATTAGCTATTCTGCCTGAATATTAAATTACAATTTCCTTTCATTCTATCTTTATATTAATATTTATATAAACTAAATTTATTTGTTTCAACAAAATATTTAAAATAAATAAAAATATACTTATGCACGGGCAAAAGCCTCCCCCATTGATTTTTATTCTTTTCTGTTGTGCGTTTTTTGAAGCCAAAGTCTGTCGAAAGCATGTAGCTAATCTCTCCATCTTTTTGGTTGACGTCCGACTCGTCTCGTACCACTGGTGTCCACTCAGTGCATTCTTTTGAACTATTTGCTTAGCATAATTTGCGCAAGTTTTGCGTTTAGGAATTTTCCCATTGAAGCAACAACTTTTTTACTTGCAATATACGTAGTAAAGGGCAAGTTTAGGATTCGTGCAAAAAAAAATTTCGAGATAATAATTTTCCCTGACATAACGATGATAGAGAAAGCGAAAAAAGTGGGTCTCGTAATTATGTCTGTCTGTCTATCTGTCTGTCTGTCTGTCTGTCTGTCCGTCTGTCTGTATGTTCCTCGACCTGCAGCCTAAGCGGCTGAAGCGATTTTCTTCAAACTTTGGACTTAAGGTTCTTATGGAATTCCCTAGAGGGGAAATTGAAATTATTTTTTATCTCAAAAAATAACGGTACCTGTCATACAACCAATATACAAAAATTGATTTATTTCAAAAACGGCTCTAATGATTTTGAAAAAAAAATTACGAGCTACTATAATTATTAAAATAAATATTTTGGTACAAAAAAAAAAAACAGTAACGGTTATTAACGGTACCTGTCATAGAACCGATTTTTTGGTTTCAAAATTTCTCGTTAACGGCTACACCGATTTCAACCAAGTTCTTAAAGTAAGTGGTCCTTTACAACGTTAACAATATTGCATATAATTTTTTTTGAAAAAAAGTAATTTTTGGATTTTTAAAAAAATATTGAAATTTTTGTTTTGAAAATTCAATATCTTGAAAACGGGTCAATGAATATTTTTTAATTTTTGTGTAAAATTGTACATTATTTAATTCTAAAAGTTGGCATACCAAATTTTATTTTTAAAAATGTTCAAGAATTTTTAAATATAAAAAATTATTTTTAAGAAAACCGCTCTAACGATTTTTGAAATTTTTTTTCGTAAATTCACATTTATCAAACAAATCAGATGGCACCCTTTTTTTTAGCTCTAACTGTTAAAGCTATTAAAAAAAACAAATCTATAGTAAACTATAGTAATAATTGATATTTTAAATTGTTTTTCATACTTTTTTTTAATGATTTCATAATGTAATAGGACCACATTATGCACATTGACAATTTTCAGCTACGTTAAAGTTGTTAGCTACGAGAGCAAGTTTGTGCGATCCAGTCGTGCCCATTTTTTTTGGACGATTTCATATGGAATGATTTATATGATAAAAAAGGACTAACATCTTCTTTGAAAAACCACAAAGAATCTTAAAATCGGTAAAAAATCGGTAAAAGAGTTAAAATAATTTTAGTATCATAAAAAGCAAACAAAAATATTCAAGTTTTTGTTTATATTTTGTTGTGTATCTATTTAGGGATCACTCCGTAATAAATGTACAACCATTTTCTTCGTAGCTAAATAAGGAAAAAGCAAAAAATATTTTCAACCCCTAATAGTAAGGGTGATTTGTTTGGTTTTGTCTAACTTTTCGGACTTGCAATTTAAAACCTTGAAAACAATAGGTACCCATTTTATTCTGATAAATGAGATACAAATTGATTTTTTTTTTCAGAGATGATTTTAACATCAAAAATATTATTTAAAACCCAATATTTACATTTTTAAAAACTCCAAGAAACGCTTTTAGCATAGAATTGATGCTCGCGCATTAAGAAAATTGAAAAAAATAGAAAAAACGTAACTCCAAAAACTGGCTTCAATCGAGCGAGAATACACAAAATATTAAAGAAAGACAATGAAAATAGAGAATTGTTATCACAACACTCATTTTATTCAAAATTAAATAATTCATGTCACACAGCGAATTTGGACATGTGGTTAACTTATAATTAATGTAGCAACATACGAAATGAAGGCCGTTTTTATTAGTGCCGGACCATCATCGCTCCACATGTATATGCCCATTGTAGGTACTTTATAGACAAAATGGACAGTTTTTTACCTTTTTTCTGAGTGCTTCCAAATTAATATTAATATTTTTAATATTTTTTTTATTTTATGGTTAGATGGCAAAAAAACATATCAGTGATAACATAGTAAAAAGGAAAAATCGCATCGTAATATAAATAACAACAAAAACAACATACCCATCAATAAATCCGCCATTTTGAAACCCGTTTTTCGGGGTGTTTCTATGGGTGGATTTTGTTCGATTTTGGATATGTTGTTCAGTAGTGATTACTGATCAAAAATTAATTAAAGAAGCTTCTGTTGCAACTTTTGCCTCTTTAAGGGTAAGTATAACCAATGTTTACTTTTAACATATATATTTTTATATTTATTGCTTTCTATATAAAATTCTTACTTTTCTATATAATGTATAATTGTGTAACAATTATTTATTATTAGTATTACATAAATATTTTTTATAGGATAGGTACATTATAATAAATTCTTTATTAATTTATAACATATAAAGTATATAAAAGAAAAAAAAAAGAAAAATAAGATGCAACAGTTTATGACACTTTTGTCCGACAAGCTTATTATAAGCAGTACCTATTTATCTTTTATTTTGATTAAACAAAAATCAATCTTTCGTTATACCTCACTATGGGATTTCTATCTGCTTTTCAAATTATTGTATTCTTATCTAAGGGGCAAGTTATAGCAATCAGTAAAAGTAAAAACCATCAGTAAAAGTTGAAACAGGTGAAAACTGGAATTTTTTAAGTACAATCATTAAAATTATAACATATATGTCAAATCTCCAGCCACCAACTTTTATTAATTTGAATGATGTAAGTAAAATGGTTTAGTAGTTTTTTTTTACTGATGGAGTGGAACATTAAAAAGATGGGACACAGAAAACTGAAACGAAACGTTCCTTTTTTTTTGAATTGGCAATCAGCTGTTCAGTAAAACGAATTTCCATCAGTAAAATAAATAAATGCTTTTTTTACAAAAAAAATATTCTTCCTTGAGATTATTTTTTGCCAGAAAAAAATATTTTAATTGATTTGCCATCGATTCATACCATTTTTATGTTTCAAATAGTTTTATAACACATGAAATTATCCAAAAGAATATTTTTACTGACGGTTTTAACTGATCGCTATAACTGGCCCCTAAGTGGCTTTTCCAGATTAAAAAGCTAATTGATTGATATGAATTGTTTTTTATATACATCTTTAACATAAATTGGCTCATTAAAAAGTACTTTTATGGAATTCTTATTATTTTAGAATGTTAACATTAAAACCATTCCATGCGTTACTAGATTCATTCGATTTGATAAATAATCGATTCATCAGTAGGGGTTTACTTTCTTTTTCGATTTGCTAAGTTTTCTGTTTTCCTTTTTTTTTTCTAGATTATATAAACTTCTATAAAATAATTTTTGCAAGGAACTAGAAGAACTTGGCGCTTATTAATCTAGGCATCATCGAAATTGAGTCCTCGAAGATTAAGAGTAATCTTAATTATCTCCTTTTGAGGGGGACTACTGCTGCGTTTGAGAACTTTACGTTCGAGTAAATCAGACTCGATATTGGTTGGACTGAGATCGTCTAGCTCCGCACTTAAATTTGTGACGTCCCGTTTGCTTCTTGCATCATCATCATCATTAGTGGCATCTACATCATATTCCTCTTCGAATATGTTATTGGCACTGAACGAAAGCCCATTTATTTCGTCGAATAGTGAATTTTCTTTTGCTTTGCGAACGGATCTATCATGGCCGGGATTATCGAATGGAGGCAAATAAGTTGCAGGAACTCGACTTGTGCCTTTGTATCCGGTTTCAGGGCAACGGGGATCTAAGGATCCAGGGAAGCAGTACGAAGGGGTTGTGGTTTTGAAGAACTCACCACACTTAATATCGGGTGAACCGGGGTAGCAATTTGGTGCCCTAGTGGTAACTGGTGGAGTTGTTTTTGTTTGAGGACAGCGAGGATCGTTTGATCCTGGATAACATAGAGGGGCTGCTGAAGTAGTTGGTTTTGGTGGGGAGGTTTGCTTGGGACATCTTGGGTCTTGAGAAACTGGATAGCACTTTGGAACTACTGTTGTTTTTAGACACTTAGGATCAGTGGATCCTGGGAAACAACGGGGAGCTGACGTCGGTTTTGTAACCTGTGGACACTTTGGATCTGTAGATCCTTGATAACACAGTGTAGTTGTCACAGGCAGTGGAGTTGGTATCTTAGGACAACGTGGATCGCTTGACCCAGGATAGCAGTTGGGGTCATCGGCTGTTGGTGGCAGATAAGTAGAAGGTTGCTTCGAAGGTATTGGTGCCTTGGCACACCTTAAATCGGGTGATCCGGGATAGCAATTTAGTTTTGAACTTGTTGTCTGTGAACATCTGGGATCCTTGGATCCTCGATAACAATTTAGCTCCGTTGAGGTTATTGGAAGTTGTGTATTTATTTGAGGACATCTTGGGTTTTGAGAACCTGGATAGCACTTTGGAGCTGCTGTTGTTTTTAGACACTTAGGATCAGTGGATCCTGGGAAACAACGGGGAACTGACGTCGGTTTCGTTGCCTGTGAACACTTTGGATCTGTTGATCCTGGATAACACCGTGGAGTTGTGACAGGGAGTGAAGTTGTTTCGTTAGGACAACGTGGATCGCTTGACCCGGGATAGCAATTGGGAGCACCGGCCGTTGGTGGCAGATATGTAGAAGGCTGCTTCGTAGGTATTGGTGGTTTAGGACATCTTGGATTGGGTGATCCGGGATAGCAATTTGGTGATGGGCTAGTCGGCTGAGAACATCTGGGATCCTTTGATCCTGGATAACAGTTAAGCTCCGTTGTTGTTATTGGAAGTTCTGTAGTTGTTTGATAACATCGTGGGTCTTGAGAACCTGGATAGCACTTTGTAGCTGCTGTTGGTTTTGGACATTTAGGATCTGTGGATCCTGGGAAACAACGGGGAACTGACGTTGGTTTTGTAGTCTGTGGACACTTAAAATCTGTAGATCCTGGATAACACCGTGGAGTTGTGACAGGGAGTGGCGTTGTTACCTTAGGACAAAGTGGATCGCTTGACTCTGGATAGCAATTAGGAGCACCGCCCGTTGGTGGCAGATAGGCACGAGGTTGCTTCGCAGGTATTGGTGGCTTGGGACACCTTGGATTAGGTGATCCGGGGTAGCAATTTGGTGGTGGGCTAGTTGGCTGTGGACATTTAGGATCCTTTGATCCTCGATAACAATTTAGCTCCGTTGTTGTTATTGGAAGTAGAGTAGATATTTGAGGACATCGTTGGTCTTGAGAACCTGGATAGCACTTTGGAGCTGCAGTCGTTTTTGTACATTTAGGATCAGTGGATCCTGGGAAACAACGGGGAACTGACGTCGGTTTCGTAGCCTGTGAACACTTTGGATCTGTAGATCCTGGATAACACAGTGGAGTTGTGACAGGGAGTGGAGTTGTTACGTAAGGACAACGTGGATCGCTTGACCCGGGATAGCAATTGGGAGCACCGGCCGTTGGTGGCAGATATGTAGAAGGCTGCTTCGTAGGTATTGGTGGCTTTGGACATCTTGGATTGGGTGATCCGGGGTAGCAATTTGGTGATGGGCTAGTCGGCTGAGAACATCTGGGATCCTTTGATCCTGGATAACAGTTAAGCTCCGTTGTTGTTATTGGAAGTTGTGTAGTTGTTTGATAACATCGTGGGTCTTGAGAACCTGGATAGCACTTTGTAGCTGCTGTTGGTTTTGGACATTTAGGATCTGTGGATCCTGGGACACAACGGGGAACTGACGTCGGTTTCATAGTCTGTGGACACTTAAAATCTGTAGATCCTGGATAACACCGTGGAGTTGTGACAGGGAGTGGAGTTGTTACCTTAGGACAACGTGGATCGCTGGACTCTGGATAGCAGTTAGGAGCACCGCCCGTTGGTGGCAGATAGGAAGAAGGTTGCTTCGAAGGTGTTGGTGGCTTGGGACACCTTGGATTGGGTGATCCGGGGTAGCAATTTGGTGGTGGGCTAGTTGTCTGCGGACATTTGGGAGCCTTTGATCCTCGATAACAATCTAGCTCCGTTGTTGTTATTGGAAGTTGTGTAGATATTTGAGGACATCGTGGGTCTTGAGAACCTGGATAGCACTTTGGAGCTGCTGTCGTTTTTGTACATATAGGATCAGGGGATCCTGGGGAACAAGGGGGAAGTGACGTCGGTTTAGTAGCCTGTGGACACTTTGGATCTGTAGATCCTGGATAGCACCGTGGAGTTGTACCAGGTAGAGGAGTTGTTACCTTAGCACAACTTGGATTGCTAGACCCGGGATAGCAATTGGGAGCACCGGCCGTTGGTGGCAGATAAGAAGAAGGTTGCTTCGAAGGTATTGGTGGCTTCGAACACCTTGGATCGGGTGATCCGGGGTAACAATTTGGTGGTGGGTTAGCTGGCTCTAGACATCTGGGATCCTTCGAATCCCGATTACAATAAAGCTCGGTTGTTGTTATTGGAACTTGTGTCGTTACCTTGGGACATCTTTGATCTTGAGAACCTGGAAAGCACTTTGGAGCCGGTGTTGTTTGTGGAGTTGTGACAGGCAGTGGAGTAGATTTTTTAGGACAACGTGGATCGCTTGATCTGGGATAGCAATTAGGAGCACCTGCTGTTGGTGGCAAATAAGTAGAAGGTTGCTTCGAAGGTATTGGTGGCCTGGGGCACCTTGGATCGGGTGATCCGGGGTAGCAATTTGGTGGTGGGTTGGTTGGTTGTGAACATCTGGGATCCTTTGATCCTCGATGACAATTAAATTCCGTTGTTATTATAGGAACGTGTGTTGTTGTTTGAGGACATCTTGGATCTTGAGAACCTGGATAGCAATTCGGAGCTACTGTCGTCTTAGGACATTCAGGATCAGTGGATCCTGGGAAGCAACGGGGAACTATCGTCGGTATTTTTACTTGTGTGCATTTTGGATCTGTGGATCCTGGATAACACTGTCCAGTTGTGATAGGCAGTGGAGATGTTACTTGAGGACAGCGTGGATTGATTGACCCGGGATAGCAATTGGGAGCTCCGGTTGTTGGTGGCAAATAAGTAGAAGGTTGCTTAGAAGGTATCGGCGGCCGAAGGCACCTTGGATCGGGTGATCCGGGATAGCAATTTGGTGGTGGGCTAGATGGCTCTTGACATCTATGATCATTTGATCCTCGATAACAATTAAGCTCTGAAGTTGTAACTAGAACAGATGTGGTAACCTTGGGACATCTGGAGTCTTGAGCACCGGGTTTGCACTTTGGAGCTGCTGTTGTTTGTGGACAAAGAGGATCAGTGGAACCTGGGAAACAACGTGGAACTGATGTTGGTTTTGTAACTTGTGGACACTTGGTATCTGTGGATCCTGGATAACACCGTGGAGTTGTGATAAGAAGTGGAGATGTTACTTTTGGACAACGAAAATCGGTAGACTCGGGATAGCAATTGGGAACATTGCTTGTGGGAGGCAAATAGGTAGTGGGTATTGGTTTCTTGGGACACCCTGGATCGTTTGATCCAGGATAGCAATTCGGTCGTGCAATTGTTGTCTTTTGGCATCCAGAATCTTGAGAACCTGGATAACATTCTGGAGCTTCTGTCGTTTGTGGACACCTAGGGTCAGTGAATCCTGGTAAACAACGAGGAACGGTTGTCGTTTTTGTAACTTGTAGACACTTTGGATCTGTCGATTCAGGATAGCACCTTGAAGTTTTGGTAGGAATTGGAGAAGTAACTTGTGGACAACGTATATCACTAGATCCGGGAAAGCAATTGGCACCAGTTGTTGCAGGCAAATATGATGAAGGCTCCTTTGAAGGTTTTGGTTGCTTTGGGCACCTTGCATCGGATGAGCCGGGATAGCAATTTGATGGTGGGTTTGTCGGCTCCGGAGCCGTGATTGGAATTTGTGTTGTAACTTGCGGACATCTTTGATCTTGAGAGCCTGGATAACATTTTAGAGCTGCTGTTGTTTGTGAACATTTGGGGTTTTCGGACCCTGGGTAGCATTTAGGCTCGATAGTGGTAGCTGGTCTTAGAGTCGTAGCTTGAGGACACCTTTGATCTGTTGAACCTGGATAGCATTTGGGGGAATCAGTAATAGGTGGAAGGTACGTAGCAGGTTGACAATTTTTATCAGTTGAGCCTGGAATGCATGCTGATTTGGGTGTAGTTGGTACCTTGGGACATCTTGGATCTGGTGATCCGGGGAAACAGTTTAATGGTTGCTCTCTCCTATTTTCACGACACCTGGGATCCTTTGAACCAGGATAACAGTTCGGCGCTGATGTTTTTTTTATTTGACGGCATTTCGGATCTTGAGATCCTGGGAAGCAATTTTGAGCAGGTGTTTGAGGACATCTGGGATCTGTTGAGCTGGGGAAACAGCGTGGACCTGGCTGTGGTGTTGTTACTTGAGGACAATTTGGATTTCTGGAGCCTGCATAGCAGTTGAGCTCATCTATCGTAGTTGGTCTCTGAGTTGTTACTGTTGGTCCTAGCCTTACCGTAGTTATCGGCCTTTCGGTTTTCTGACATCGTTGATCCCTTGATCCTGGGAAGCACTTAGGAATATCCTTTGTTGGTGGTAAGTACGTTGGTGGCTGACCTGTTTTCGGAGTTATAAGTGAGCATCTGGGATCAGTAGAGCCAGGGAAACAACTAGCTGGAGCACGTGGTGTTGGTTGGGGACAATTTGGATCACTTGATCCTGGATAGCATCGTGTTAACTGTGGACATCTTGGATCACTTGTACCTTGATAACAACGTGCTCCTGCTGAAAAAGTCGTAGTTATTGTTGTCTGAGGACATCTAGGATTTTGTGATCCAGGAAAGCAGTCTGGGACAGAATTTTTTGTAGCTGGTTGTGCAGGAAGTATTGTTGTTCGTATACATCTGTGATCACTTGATCCTGGAAAACAATTTGGAAGTGACGTTGGCCTTTGAGGACATTTTAGATCCGGCGACCCTGGATAACACTGATTCACTGGTGTGGCAGTTCTGCGAGACGTCGTTGTCTGGGGACATCTGCGATCGTTGGAACCAGGGTAACAATCAGGGTCAGGTGATGCCGATGCTAGTCTCAATGTTAACTGAATGCACTTTGGATCTTGAGATCCTGGATAACAATTTGGGTCTGTGGTTGAACTGGCAGTTGTTGGAGGTGAAGTTTGTTGACAATTTGGATCCCTAGAGCCCGGGAAACACCGAGATCTAAAAGTCATGATCTGAGCATCAGTCACAGGTGGCAGAGAAGTTGGTTTGAAAGTTGTTATTTGTGGACGATAAGTTGTAACCTTCAAACATCTTGGATCATTCGATCCGGGGAAACATTGTGGAGATGAAGTGATTGAAGTGATTTCATTATCCGTATCCGGTAGCGAGCCAGGTCCATCACAACTTGGTTCATCACATCTTCCATTACAAAGTTCTATATCACATTTTAAGAAAACCTGTGCCTTATCGGGGAATTTAAAGGCATTCAATGTATTATAAATCACTGTCGTTGCTCCATCCTTGTTTGGTTTATCACTCTTTGTCCAGCCCCCGAACAATTTGGGTTTTTTCGAACAACCATTATTATCTGACAGTTGCAGTCTACTCGAAGTTTTTGCCTGATAGTCTTCATTATCGAACGCATAACAATCCCTTACCACGATATCATACTCTCTGCTTGAATCCCTCAAATATATCAAAATGGATATGTGTTCTCCTATCTTGACGATTCCGTTGATCGGTGAATTGTTCGGGTAATCACCTTTAAGGATATCCATCCAGCACTCAATACCACCAGTTTGGGTGGGAACTTGAATAACTTCTAGCATCTCCACAACAAATGGCTTGAAGACGACTGTTTTCTCTTGCTCCCCACTTCTAGTGCACGTTATCCTCCTGGCTGTATCCCAAATTTCTTGAACACTCTCGTCTGATTGAATAACTAAAATATTATCCACAGATGCGCAAATTGAACAAGAAGGTCGACTGCCACATCCATTGACGGGAACCTTGAAAGTGTAAACGTTGTTATTACTGCCAGCCTCGACATACCTATGAATACATTGCATTAATATTCAACAGATATATTATGGGGAAAATGATCTTACTTGCATTTTGGATCATTATAGTAGCCTTGGCTGTAGATAATTCCATTGAATGTCTCTTCGAACTGAATGGTCACAAGCATGTCATCGGCAGGATCGCATTTAACATCGATCATTTCCACATGGACAAGACCTCGTCCCGTTGGAGTAATTTCATTTGCTCTATTGCCAGAAAATCCACCGGAAATAGTGATCAGCTTGTTTGGTCGGGCACCATAAGCCAGTGGTGCCAAGAACTATTTAATTTTTTAATTAGAATCTGTTGATACCTTCTTCTTATCAATACTTACCAAAAGCGTTAGGTATTTTAAAGAAATTAAAGATGGTCTCATTGTGACCATTCTTTTTGGAAGACACCAATGTCTAGAGTTGCAATTGTTAGCTTTCAACTAAAAAAGAAACAAACATTCAATTTTCAATACAACATTTTTTTTTTCCCATTTAATACATAATTGAGACTAGTAAAAAAAACAAATGGTGGCGCTAGTGCCCATGAGAATCCTCGGACATTGACCATGGATACATCATTATAAAGATACATTAACCATAGATAAATCATTATAAAGATGAGAATCCTCGGTTTTTACGTGGTAGCGGCCATTTTGTGTATTTCATGAAATGTGCATCAGGGTCGCATGTTAATTTGCTGGTGCTAATAGGGGTATACAAGATAGCCAAAAAACATTTGTCTTGGTCCTCGATAGGTATGAGTTAGCCCTAATGTCCGCAAAGTCTAACGTCAACCAAATACTTTAACAACAGCAGATCTTTCAAAAAAAAAAATTAAAACCGGAACTTTAAACGAAAGGTTTTCCAAACATATTCATGTCAATAACATAATCCGCAGTAGTAGCCCGAGGCGTAATGGTTAGTGCGTTCAACTGTCACGCTGGAGGTCTGGGTTCGCTTCCCAGCCTCGTCCACCTAAAAACTAAAAAGTTTTTTTCAGGGCTACTGCCTCATGCGAGGAATTCACAAATCCTCCAAGAGTATCACTTGTCACGAATAAGTGCTTCTCGTCTAGCCGTTCGGATTCGGCATAAAATTGTAGGTCCCTTCCATTCCTGTCGACAGGCAAATGGTTGCGAGTTGTTAATCACTAGGCCCTGGTTCTTCATAATCCGCAAAACTCAATTCTCAGTGAATAAATGATGTATACTTGAATTATATGTGTATTCTGTGGCTTCATACTTCCTTCACTTTGGAAGGACAATTAGTTCAGCATATACCACTAAATTTTAGCATAATTAGCATATTAGCTGCATATATCTGGATAGCTCGAAGACAGTGAAGAATATTTTTAATGATCAAAAAAGTTGCTAATTCTTAAACATTCTATCATGGAAGTTCTGTTATTTCGTTAAAAAAAAAAGTAGCTGACCAGAAGAATCAGATGCACAAACGAAAAACCAACCCTAACCAGCTCTAAATCACTTTTAAAATGGGAGACGGCTCTAAAAACTCTTTTTAAAGCGAGAGTCAATTCTTTCGCAATTTTAAATTACATAAAGTATTGTTTAACGTTAAACCACTCCACTAACTTTAAAAGCAGCAAATCGCTTGTTTAACTACTTAAAGTATACTTTTACCACTTGAAAATAAGTTTATAACAACAAAAAAAATGTACATTGGTAAAATTAATTCCGCAGTTTTTTTTTTAATTTTGTTAAAATTAAAAGTAGGTTTCTTATAAAAGAATTTAAAAAGGTCGGCGGCATTGAAATTTTCACTTTTTCGGTGAAAACATGAGTACAAACATCAATCACTCATCCACATCAACCAACATACACCTAGGTACCTTCAAAGATGTCTCAACTTTGTCCATGCGCTTTAGTTTTTTTTAGAATCAGGAATAATGCGAGTTGAGTAGACTTCTTTTCCATTAAATAAAGAACAAAAACATTCAAACAAAAAACACAATCATAAATTTATATACCTACGTAACACACACATAATTATATCAAAATTAATTGTTCTGAAGTTGTTTGTTTATTTTAACATTTTTTTTTTGTTGTGTTTCTTGTCTTCATCTGTCAAAACAACTACGTTAACAAGAGCCGGTGTTATTCCTTAAACGAGCAATGTTTAAAATATTGCGCCATAACAATAAGCGAAAAAAGTTACAAGACATAATTTGTAGAAAATTTAATTTGCTACAAATATGCGCAGGTATACCATATAACTTAGATTAAGACTACGTGAGTTACGTGTGAAAAATAATTGACCGTTAAAAATTTACAGATTTCACTCATAGAGTAAGAATGGGGGCATTGAAAATTACTTGCATTTTCTAGATAAAACAAAAATGACTAATTGTTTGCACTTGAACAAAATTAAATTAATTAAAATTAAGTTGAAGCAAGCTTTTCATTTGTGAAAACTACAAAAATAGTTGTAGGTTACTGATGGCTGAACACAAGACTGTAACTTCGGGGAGAGTACGATAACTTGGGCGCCGAAAATTCATAACGGATTTTTGTAGAAGGGTCAAATACAAGCATTTCTTACTATAGGAGGGCGGGTCTATCTTGCCCCGTTTAGGAGGTAGCGGTGATATTCGATAAAAACGACTTAAATGGGAAACAAATATTAAAAAGCAACGACAATACTTAAAATGCAAAACAATAAAGGTTTCAAAAGTCAGAAGTCTGATCTCTAATCCTACATTTAAATTATTTAAATTAAATGATTGGATCAATTTTGCTCAAAATTGTGAAATTGAAAACTAAATTTTCTTTTTGTGGTCAATGCTCATATCAATCCTGAATCGAATACAAGAAACCGAAAGCTCTTATATCCACTAGTTTTTGAGAAAATTGAAAATTACTAGAAGCACTCTTTTATGAGTATTTTTTTATATTTAATGTGATAATTTTTTGATAAAAATTAATGTTGGTGTTAGGTTGATCTTTGTTTTTTTTTTTCATACATTTACATTTATCATATGTAGCTAATGACATTGGAAACAGAGAATACATTCAAAGTTTCAGAAATGCAAAGGAAATTTTGCATACACCGAACCTCGCACATACCCCAAATCCTATAATGAGCCCAAGCAGCGGGGATGCAGGGTGCAGCATGCCCCCCAATACATACCTCGCTTTTAAAATGCCCGCCTAATGCTAAGTACTAGCACTTTATTTAAACATCAAATTTTGCATATACCGAACCTCGCACATACCCCATACTATCAAAATAAGACCACGTATAATGCTCAAGCAAAACAAAATTAATTGAATTTTTAATTTTCTCGAAAACTAGAAGACATAAGATCATTGGCGGAAAATTTTAAACAGCCTTTTATTAAGGGTTTAATATGATACTAATTAACATTTAACTAATTCTTTAACAGTTTACTAAAATTTTTTAAATTTTAAATACTTTTTAACTAGTATCATACTTAACTAATTTCCTTCATAAAATTCGGTTGAACACGTCTAACAAAGTGGCAGCTCGTGCAAAAAATTCACAAACACCCCTGATTTTGACAATTTTAAACGTCAAAGTGTCATTTGGATTTAGTACGACACCAAAAAGATAAAATAGCCATTTGATGATTCTAAATTTAGTAAAATGTTAGGAGATAGTATGATGCTAAACTCGTTAAGAATTAGCAAAATACACTTTTAACCTAGTATTATACTAAAAACGATTTAACATCGTACTAAATCTACTAAAATTTTGGGCCATTTTGTTTTAAGTTTCTGATTAAGAATTAATATGAGCAACGATTTCTAAGAAAATAAAAATATAATATAAAATCTCAGTTTTGAAATATTACACTTTAAATTTTTTTTGCTCAAATTTTGAGTTTGAAAGTAATTTTTTCAAAAACTATGGGTAGATTTCACTTGATTTAAAAACTGGCTAATAAAACAGAGTATTGGCTTTCAAAAAAGATATAATACTTAATTGTAGGTATTACCCTTATTTTTTAATGATTTTTTTTCCATTTTTATTATTTTTTTCATTAAATTGCCCCTCCCGCCCAAATGGTGTGAGATAGACCCCCCACCAATAGTAAAAATGTTTGTATTTGACCTCTCTACAAAAATCCGTTATCGATTGTCGGCGCCCAAGTTATCGTACTCGTGCCCTTTTTCCGACTTAATTGACTGCCTAACCTACCTGTAGCAAAAAGTTGAAGTTTTCTCAATTGTATACTGCACCGAATTTTGTTTGATAATAATTAACATCTGCAAGTATTACTGGAACTTTTTTTGTTTGTTATCGTCATTTAATCTTTTATTCTGTGCTCCAAACCAACTTTGCAGTCGAATAAAAGCACATTTTTTTATTTCATCTTCATATGGCTATAAACGGGCTCGACTGTACTAGCTATCTTCAACTTAAAGTGAACCTACTGCTATTGGTGTTCAGCCTTCAATAAGCGCACAGCTATGTTTGATTAACATAAGCGCTTTATTGCTGACAAGAGAAATAGAAGATTGAAATACTTCAGTAAAATATCATCTGTCCGATTGAGTGTCATAACAGCTTGTCTTTAATAATCATTAAAAAGCATTAAGTTTGAATTTTGTATTAGATTTCCAACTTTGTAACCTCTAGTTTATGTAAAGAAATATTGTGCAAGTGTTAATTATTTTAAATATAAAAGCTTATTCACGTTATTCTAAATATCTATGCTAAAGACACCTACTTGTAAGAAAATATTTGAAAAATTTGTATGGTTTGCTATCTCGCCCCCAACTATCAACTGTCAAAGCAAAAGGTGTGATTTTTCGGATTTTTGACATTTCACTATCATCACTGTCAAGTGCGATTTTTTTGATTTCCACTGGACTTAGAGTGCAAAAAACCAACTTCTAAATCGATTGGCGCTCTCAGATCTTGACATTTCGACACCTTTCAAATTGAAAAGTGAAATTTCTTATTTCCAGTTGGTGCTAAAGTGCTGGCCGAGACATTAGATAATAAAACCCTCATTAATCGATTGGTGCCCTTAGATTTTGAAATTTCGACACACGACCTGCAACGCACAGAAGAGAGGAGCTGTAATACGGCAGTTTTTGCTCTTATAGCATTGCTGTTACCATTTTTGTTATACATGTGAATGATTTACTCTACGGAGCGAATGTTTCTCACTGATTTGGGAGATTGTGAAAGTATTCGCCGTGTTGATTTCAGCACAACTAAATTTTCACCGACCATGGAAATCAAACATGATTGGTTAAGGTTTAACCTTCCACCACAATCCAATCAACAACCAGCGCATTTTTACTTACTTGAGAATTATATCATGCCATTCATTAGCCTTTCATCATTACTTATTACATTCAACAAAAACCAGGCAAAAAACTCATACGCACTTGAAACGTCAAATCTCATATCTAAGCTTTGTACAACGCTCATGTCTTGTTCAAAAAGTTATATTTTTCGCCATGTCGGTCGCTGCATGTGGACATAGATTTTTCGGACTCCATTGGATTTTTTCTGGACATGTTCATAATCCTGTCTTTAAAATTGTATGGTTTTCTATTAATATTTTGAATGTATTTTAATAGTGACAACGACCTTTCCAAAGACATTTAAATTTTGAAATTCGAATAAGTACTTTCCGATTTATATCCCATTTTATGCAGATAAATTGACAATTTTGAATTTTTTTCTGGATTTTATCTGTAAAAAATATTTCTAATGTAAAATTTTAATATTTGAAATTATTTTGTGAAGCTTGTGAGCAACGCACAGTTATGTTTTGTATCCATGATCCATTTTGTATTTTGTTTGGTAAATAAATTAATAAAGCTAATTCTGGAGTGGCTTTTGTTGAAATGATCACTTAATATATATAAGCAATATTTTAGAAGAGGATTAGAGCAATTGGTGTGTTCGTTTTGTTTTTCAAAATTTATCAATTTTGTATTAACTTTTGCTTTAAAAGTACCAAAAATAGAATTAATTTTTCACTAAATCAAATTTTTAATATGATTTTTTTTAAGATTTTGCAAAAATTTTAACACAGAAATTAAGATTATAAATTTCTACCGTAGTCTTTATCATTTGTTAGTATCATTTGTTATGAACTATCTGGATTACTAAAGTTTGAAGCCTCTAAATTTGGCTAAATGGAGCTTTATTGTGATATATCTCATTAAATTGCCCCTACTTTTTTTCCTTTAGATTTACAAATATAAAATTTCTAACATATTTGTAGAAAAATGTAACACCTATAATTGTGTGTTATTAGTTTTTCAAAAGTTATAAATTTTTCATTAACTTTTAACAATTTTCTAAGTAACTACACTCAAAAGGCATACATTTTTCGCATTATGGCAAATTCTTTCTCTTTTAACAATTTATTTTGTCATGAAAGTGAATTATTTTTTATTTTTATAATTTTGTATGTCTTATAACCTTTCATTGGATACCTAATTTATAAATATCAAAAAAGTATTGCCCAAGTTATGGCTATTTACAGGTATCTTAAGTATATTTTTCCAAAAAGAAACACTGGATTTTTGCAAAATTTTTCTTTCAATTATGTTTAAAAATCGATATAAAAGCTTACGGTTATCGTAGGAATATGTTTTATATACCAAAATAATTGTTGATTGGTATAAATTATTATAAAATTTAAATTTCGATAATCGGTTACATAAAAAATTATAATATTCACTATTTAATCAAAATAATGCAATTTTATCTGTTCAACCGTATAAGTCTTTAAATTTATATTATTGTCTATTAATATTTTGTAATTATTTAAATAGTGACACAATGACTTTTCCATAGACATCTAAATTTTGAAATGCGGATAAGTACTTTTTGATTTATAGCCAATTTTATGCAGAAAAATTGACAATTTTAAATTTTTTTTCTGGATTTTATCTGTAAAAAATATTTCTTATGTAAAATTTTAATATTTGAAATTATTTTGTGAAGCTTGTGAGCAACGCACAGTTATGTTTAATATATCAACATTTTTATAAGACTTTCAAGATTTATAATTTTTAAATTTAAAAATATTCTATGAGCGTGGTGAAAATATAAAAATAAAAGTCGTTGAAAAAGCATGATCTATTCTGCATTTTTTTTGGTAAATAAATCAATAAAACTAATTTTAGAGTAGCTTTTGTTGTAATAATCACTTAACTTTTACTAACAATATTTAAGAAGAGGATTAGATCAATTGGTGTGTTGGTTTTGTTTTTCAAAATGTATCAATTTTGTATTAAGTTTTGCACTGAAAGTACCAAAAATCGAATTGATTTTTCACTAAATCACATTTTTTGTATGAATTTTTTCTAAGATTTTGCAAAACAGCAATTTAGATTATATATTTTTACCTCAAATTCATGTATCAATTGTTATGAACTATTAAGTATTACTCAAGTTTGAAGCCTCTTTAAATTGGCTAAATGGAGCTTTATTGTGATTTATCTCATTAAATTGCCCCTTCTTTTTTTCCCTTTAGATTTACAAATATAAAATTACTAAAATATTTGTAAAAGAATGTAACACCTTTAATTGTGTCATTAGTTTTTCAAAATTTTTAAATTTTTCATTAACTTTTAACAATTTTCTAAGTAAATACACTCAAAAGGTATGAATTTTTTGCATTATGGCAAATTCTTTCTCTTTTAACAATTTATTTTGTCATGAAAGTGAATTAGTTTTTATTTTTATAATTTTCTATGTGTTATAAAATTTAATTTGATACCTCATTTATAAATATCAAAAAAGTATTACCCATGTTATATTACAGGTATTTTACATATATTTTAGCAAAAATAAAAAAATTTATCGACCAATAGACTGGATTTTTGCAAAATTTTTCTTTCAGTTATGTTTAAAATCCCATATTAAAGCTTTTGGTTATCGTAGAAATATGTTTTATATACCAAAACAATTGTTGATTCGTATCGATTATTACAAAATTTAAATTTTGATAATCGGTTAAATAAAAAGTGACAATATTCACTATTTAGTCAAAATAATGCTATTTTATTTGTTTAAGCGTATTAGTCTTTAAAATTGTATGGACGTCTATAAATGTTTTGTATGTATTTAAATAGTGAGACAATGACCTTTCCATCAACATCTTTATTTTGAAATTCGAATTCGTACTTTCCGATTTATAGCCAATTTTATGCAGACAAATTGACAATTTTAAATTTTTTTCTGGATTTTATCTGTAAAAAATATTTCTAATGTAAAATTTTAATATTTGAAATTATTTTGTGCAGCTTGTGAGCAAAGCGCATTTATTTTTTATATATCAAAATTTTTATCAGATTGTCAGGATTTATAATTTTTAAATTTGAAAATATTTTATGGGCGTGATGAAATTATAAAAATAAAATTCGTTGAAAAGGCATGATTTTTTGGTAAATAAATCAATAAAACTAATTTTAGAGTGGTTTTTGTTGAAATAATCGCTAAACATTTGTTAGCAATATTTTAGAAGAGGATTAGGGCAATTGGTGTGTTAGTTTTGTTTTTCAAAATTTATCAATTTTTTATTAACTTTTGCATTTAAAGTACCAAAAATTGAATTGATTTTTCACTAAATCACATTTTTAGTATGAATTTTTTTAAGATTTTGCAAAAATTTTAACACTGGAATTTATATTATAAATTTTTACCTCAAATGCATGTATCATTTGTTATGAAATATTAAGTATAACTCAAGTTTTAAACCTCTTAATTTGGCTAAATGGAGCTTTTTGTGATTTATTTTATTAAATCGCCCAACTTTTTTCCCGTTAGATTTACAAATACAAAATTATCACGTATTTGTAAAAGAAAGCTACACCTATAAATGGCATCCCTTGTTTTTTTCAAATATATAAATTTTTGATTAACTTTTGAATTTAAATTACGAAAAAATAAGTTGATTTGTCATTAAAACGCATTTTTAGTACACATTCTTTTAATATTTTGCAATAATTTTTACACACAAAATTAAGTTATAAATTTCTTTTTAAATTTCATGTATAATTTATTATGAACTATTAAGGTTTGCTCAATTTTGAAACCTCTAAAGTTGTATAAATGTAGCTTTTTTTGTGATTTATTTATTAAATTACCCGTACTTTTTTCCGTTAGATTTAGAAATACAAAATTATTGACATATTTATAGAAGAAGGTTACACCTATAAACATACATCATTAGCTTTTTGAATAAAAAAAATTTCATCAATTTTTGAATTTAATATATGTAATATAAATTTGACGGGTCATTTACACACCCTTT